>CABHPQ010162704.1:986-52203 GCA_902168405.1 Peromyscus aztecus
TATATATATATATATATATATATATATATATTTCTACCACTATAACATATATCTGAGACAATCAGTTTAGAAAAAGCTAATTTGGACTCCCTGTTTTGAAAGTTATATTGCAATCCATTTGCATTGTTGTTTTGGGGTCTGTAGTGAGACTGTATCAATAGGCAGAGCAGAGTGTTTACCTCAAGGCTAGGAAGTGAAGGAGAGAGGGGCAGGCTAGGTTCTTACTATTTCCTGGAGGACATTATGTCGCAATGACCTGAATATCTACTGTCCCCTGTCTCTTAAAGGTTGTACTACTTCCCAATAATGCCAATCTAGAGACAAAATCTTTAGCACATGGACACTAACACTGAGAGGACATTCTAGAAACCTACAGTGTCTATCATGGGAAGATTATATATACATTAAATAAATGCATAAGTGTATATTGTTTGTATTTCTCTAAAGAACTGTGAGAGGAAAAAAGACTACATATACAACGGTCACAGCACTACAATTGTATAACAGAGCTCAATATTTCCTGTTGTTTAGTGTTTTTTATTATATCTTTTCTATGTTTAGTTATATTTATAACATAAATACTATTATCTTCTAGTTCCTGAAAATTCAGTAAGGAATCCTGTTATACAGTTTTGTAGGCCAGAAGCAATCAGAAATAAAACATAGCTAAGATGTATGATACATTATGACATACGGGGCTGAGTGAGGACATTCTCTGATAGTCACACTATTAGGAAATCATTTAAAAATACACTTCCCTCAGAACGTATCCCCATCATTAAATCACGCATTACACACACACACACAACACACACACACACACACACACAGAGAGAGAGAGAGAGAGAGAGAGAGAGAGAGAGAGAGAGAGATTTATATATATCCATATATGTATGCATTCATATAGGAAGAGACAGCCAATTTGAATTAAGGAAGAAATCTTGATGAATAAACTCAAAAGTTTGGAAATTGGGGAAAAAAAGAACCATGAGCAATATATTGGATATAGTCAATATAGAGTCTAGTGTCATTTAGTCATAGTTTACCCCGTCTATATATAGTCATTGGTTTCTCTAATGGATTTCCTAGTTACACTATATTCCTGGACTGAGTCAGCACTCCCATGCCACTGAATTTTACTCCCATGCCACTGAATTTTGAGTTGTGTCCTGATAGGCTGTTACCTCATTAACCTTGTTATCTTGTTTGATTTGATTATACATTAGGGACACTAGGTAAGACATTAGAAAATTCTTTAAATATGGGTGTTGTTGCATCTTAATCAAGTAATAATCTTATACATTTGTTGCCTGATTATTAAACAAAAATGGTTTATACCATGTAGAATATTTGACTGTCTAACAACCTTTATCCAACAGCCTTTCATCCAAGATGAAAATACCTATCTTTTAAATGTGTGTTTTGGGATCATAGGGATGGCTCAGTGAGTAAAGGCACATGATGCCCAGGCTGAATTCCACTCCCAGACCCCACATTCCCAATTCCCATAGTTGTCCTATGACATCCACAACCACTGTGGCATGCATACTACTCCCAGACATACACAAAATAACTAAATTTAATGAATGGTGTCTTTTTACAATTTTACTTAATTTTCTGGACAAAACTAAACTCCAGATGGATCACAAAGCTCCATATAAAATGAGATACACTGAAACTAATAGAAGAGGAAGTGGGGAGTAGCTCTGAACTCATTGGCACAGGAAAAGACTTTCTGAACAGAACACCATTAGCACAGGCACCAAGATAAACAATTAATACATGAGACTTCAGTACATCCTTCTGTATGTCAAAGAACACCATCATCCAGACAAAGCTGTAGACTACAGAATGAGAAAGGACTTCTACTAAGTACACATTTGATAAAGAGTTAATATCCAAAATACATAAAGAACTCAGAAAACTAGATATCAAGTAAACAAATAACCCAATTGAAAAATGTGGTACAAATGTAAACAGAGAATTCTCAAAAGAGGAAACTCAAATGGTTGAGAAACATTTAAAGAAATAAACATCTTTACTTATCAGGAAAATGAAAATCAAAACTATTTGAAATTTTATCTTACACCAGTCAGAATGGCTAAGATCAATAAAACAAATGACAGACCATGGTGGTCATTCATTCTACTGTTCATCTACTGTTGGTCAGACTGCAAACTTACACAACCACTATGAAATCACTGTGGCAGTTCCTCAAGAAGCTGGAAATTGATTTATCTCAAGATCCATCAATACAGCTCCTGAACCCAAAGGACACTTTATCATACCACAGAGACACTTGTTCAATCATGTTTATTGCTGCTCAATTAATAGTAACTAGAAACTGGAAACAACCTAGATGTCCCTCAACAGATAAGTAGATAAAGAAAATAAAATACATTTACATAATGGAGTATTACTCAGCCATTAAAAAAAAAAAACATGAAATACACAAGTAAATGGACAGAGCTAGAAAAAATTATCCTGAGTGAGGTAACCCAAACCCAGAAAGACAAATGTGGTATGTATTCATTTAGATATGGATATTAGCTGTCAAGCCAATGATAACAATGATAACCAAGCTATAATCCACAGAACTGCAGTGGTTAGGTTGAAAGTAAGGCTGAATGGAGCCAGGGCTAGAGGTAGGGCTGCTGGAATGGGAGGATCAAGTGGTTAGGGAGATGGAAGAGGGGCACAAGAGAGAGAACACAGAGAATGACAGCTAAAATTAAGGGTTAGCTGAAGGGTAATATATAAACCTAATACAGTAGGAGGTTCCTAAAATAAATACATATATGAAGGTGATCTAAATGAAATTGCAAAATACTGGGGGAGACCAAGGCTCACCTGGACATGTCTTGTTACCAAATGAATCTTCTAGTACTGGGTTTGGGTTATAGCTAATTGAATTGTTGGACAAAGTTCCATGGGAACCACCAAACAATTCTGGCTGCTACCAAGACTACAGATTATTCTCCAAAAACTGACAGCAAAGCTCTATTTACACAAGACAACACAACATAACTCGTTGGACACGGAGAAGTCAAGCTAATGCCTACATAGAGCCTTCACTTCTGTGTTCTAGTATCTTTGGTACAAGAAGTAACCTCTAGGGTGCCAAAGGAGAAACATACATACTAACCCAATTACAAACTCTTTGATCTACAGTTGTATCCTGCCTACAAAAAAGATATGCTCGTGCAATGATGGCACAAAGCTTGTGGGAGTGACCAACCAATGTGTGATTTGACTTGAAGCCCACTCCAGTAGATGAACCACCTACCCAACACTATTTGTGTGATCTAGAATCTG
Source organism: Peromyscus aztecus (assembly GCA_902168405.1). Classification (NCBI taxonomy): domain Eukaryota; kingdom Metazoa; phylum Chordata; class Mammalia; order Rodentia; family Cricetidae; genus Peromyscus; species Peromyscus aztecus. The sequence goes on from CABHPQ010162704.1 coordinate 4,302, forward strand.
AGACTGGATAGCTCAGGGATTTAGGGTAAAACCAAATACTGCTGTTCTACTAAAACAAAGTAGAAATAAAATGACTCCTAATGACATTTTGCTATACTCATAGATCAGTGTCCGACTCAGCCACCATTACAGAAGCTTCCTTCTGCAATAGATGGGAAAAAATACAGATGATATCCACAGCCAGACAATATGCAGAGAGTGAGAGACCTTGGAACACTCAGTCCTATTCAGAATGTTTACATCATACCCCGCCTTTCAAGAATCAGGACTCAGGGAACCCAGCAAAAGAGGAGGTAGAAAGAGTCTAAGAGTCAGAAGGAATGAAAGACACAAAGGAAACAAGGCCTTCTAAATCAACAGTATCTACACACGTAAGAACTCTCAGAGAATGAGGCCGCATACACAGGGCCTGTATGGGTCTGCACCAGATGGGGTCCCAGAGAAGTAGACCCATGCCCCTATCCCTAGCTCAGAACCATCTCCAATTGATATTCTCTTGCAAATGAAAATTTAGTTTTCTTCAAGAGAGTTTCCTCGGGAAACAAACTTACTTTTAAGGGAAGGCTACATGTCCAGCAGTAGATAGTCAACAGACAATGAACTCAATAGCATCGTTGGAGGTTCCTTGTCTCATAATGTCATATTGCGGCTGTAGGTTTTTTTAACGTTATTATTTTGTTTTTATTTCGTTTATTTATTTTTCTCTCCTTTCATCTTAGAGGTCCTTTGTGTATATGTTACGGCTTCTAGTATAGAGGGTTTATTTTTTTAATTTTCTTCTTTTTTATATAAAATTTTTTATTTAAAAATATTCCTTTCCGCTGGGCAGTGGTGGCACACGCCTTTAATCCCAGCACTCAGGAGGCAGAGCCAGGCGGATCTCTGTAAGTTCGAGGCCAGCCTGGGCTACAGAGTGAGTTCCAGGAAAGGCGCAAAGCTACACAGAGAAACCCTGTCTCAAAAAACCAAAAAAAAAAAAAAATTTCTTTCCTTTCACATACCAATCCCTGTTCCTCCTCCCTCCTCTTCTCCCACTCATCCCCAACTACTCCCATCCCACCTCCATCCCCTCCTCATAGAGGGTAAGGCCTCCCTTGGGTAGTCAACACAGGCTGTCATACCATGTTGGGGCTGAACCTAGTTCTTCCCTCCCTGTGTCAAGGCTGAGTAAGGCATTACATCATAGGGAATGGGGTCTAAAAAGCCAGTTCATGTACTCAGGATAAGTCCTGGTTCCATTGCCAGGGGACCCACAAACACATCAAGGCACACAACTTTCACCCACATTCAGAGGGCATAGTTCCGTCCCATTCAGGCTCCCCAGCTGTCAGTCCAGAGTCCATGAGCTCCCATTAGCTCAGGTCAGCTACTTCTGTGGTTTTTCCCATCATGATTCCGACCCCTATTTGTTCTTATAATCCTTCCTCCCTCTCTTCAACTGAACTCTAGGATCTTGACCAAGTTCTTGGCTGTGGGTCTCTGCATCTGCTTCCATCAGTCACTGGATCTAGGTTCTGTGATGACAATTAGGCTAGACACCAATCTGAGTACAGGGAAAGGCTAGTTCAAGCACCATTTCCACCATTGCTGTGAGTCTTAACTGGAGACAATCTTGTGAGTTCCTGGGATTTTCCCTAGCTGCAGATTTCTCCTCATCCCCTTAATGATACTTTCTGTCAAGATATTTCTGTCATTGCTCTCCTTCTCCATCTCTCCCCCATGTTCCCAACCCCCATCCCCTTCCACCTCCTCCCCTCAGAGATTCCCCTCTCTCAGTTTATCCAGGAGATCTTAATTCTTTCCACTTTCTGAGGCAATCCATGTGTGTCTCTCAGTGTCTTCCTCTTTACCTATCTTCTCTGGGGTTGTGGATTGTAGCCCGGTTATCCTTTGCTTTGTGTCTCACATTTAGTTATGAGTGAGTACATACTATGTTTATCTTTCTGGGTCTGGGTTACCTCACTCAGGATGATTTTTTTCTAGTTCCATCCATTTGCCTACAAATTTCATGATGATATAACCAAAAGATGCTCAACCACACCACAAGGACATTTGCTCAACCATGTTCATAGCAACATTATTTGTAATAGCCAGAACTGGGAAACAATCTGGATGCCCTTCACCAGAAGAATAGATGAAGAAAATGTGGTACATTTACACCATGGAGTATTACACAGTCGTAAAAAATAATGGCATCGTGAAATTTGTAGTTTAGAGTTTTAATGGGATTCTTGACTGTGTGAATGAGTGGGTCTTTGTAACTGTACCTGTTTCTTGAGACTTATCTTGGGTTCTTTTCCTTCTGTTTGTCTTGTTCTGTATCATTGTGTTAAATTTTGTCTTTCTTATTATATATATTTTTTTCATTAATATCCCTTAGAAGCCTGTTTTCTGATGAGAGAAAAAAACGGAACGGATCCAGATGGGAAGGGAGGTAGGGAAGATCTAGGAGGAGGAGATGGAGGGCAAACTGTAATCAAGATATATTATATGAGAAAAGACTATATTCCTAATAAAGTACAAATCAATTTATATTTAATATAATCATGTGTATGTTTAGATTTGAGTTTACTGTTAAATTATTAGTGTTTCTTTCTTTTCTTTCTTAGTTCTTTCTACTTTCCTTTATCCAACTTCTTTTTGGTTGCCAGGCAGTTTACCCAGAGATGACAATATACATATTTAATTCCAAGTCTACTTAGAATTAATATTTTACCAACTCGGGTCGAAAGTGGAAAGCCTACCACCATGTGGGCCCCCTGAGCCTCTCACTTGTAATTATCTACAGACACTGCACTTCACCGATGGTCTGATTTCTCTTCCCTGCTTTCTTCACTCATGGTTTTAAAAGTCCAGAAGAGAGTATATTTACTCACATCATTCCCACACTGTTGCTCTTCATTTCTGAAGATCCCGATTATCTTCTGGAATCCTTATTTCCCTTGGGCTTAATCAACTTTCTTTAGTTATGCCAGGGGTGAGGCAAGTTGACTAGTAATGGATTCTCTTCATTTTCCCTTCATCTGAAACTATTTTAATTTTCTTTCATTCTTGAAGATATGTTAGCAGGATGGCAGTGCTTCTCCTGGAGCCACACTTTAAAAACACTTCTGCCTTCAAGTTTTAGTGATTGCCCTCTGACTCTGTCTCTTTTTTCTGTGCACTACCAGAATTTGCATTAGTTATTGTTCTTAACTCTGTAACCAAAATACCTGACAAGAACCAGTTGAAGGAAGGAAGGGTTTTTTTCTGGCTCACACTTTGAAGGGATCATGCATCATTGAAAGAGTGTGAGAGCTGAGAAAGACACAGTACCGCAGGAGACTGCCTTGTCAATCACACCCACAGTCAGGAAGCTGAGAGTAAACAGAAAGTAGAGCTGAGCTGTTAACATCAAGGCTTGCCTCCAGTGACATAAATTCCCCAGCAAGGCTCCACCTACCAAGGCCAATAGCCTTCCCAAATGCCACTATCACCTGGGGACCACGTGTTCAAACTCACATGCTTAAGGGACATATCATATTCAAAGTATAAAATATTTTAATTTCTTTCTTTTTTTTCTCTTAAATTTTCCACAGTCTGATTTTCATGTGTCTCTATGTGGATCTTATATGACATTCACCCAAAGTATGTGTCTTAGTGTTTGTATTGCTGTGAAGAGATACCATGACCATGGCAACTCTTATAAAGGATAACACTTAACTGGGGCTGCCTTACAGTTTCAGAGGCTTAGCCTATTATTTTCATGGCAAGTAGCATAGCAGCATGCAGTTAGACAAGGTGTGGGAGACCAGCTGAGAGTTCTACATCTTGATCTGTAGGCAGCAGAAGCAATTTTCCCAATGGGCGTGGCTTGAGCATATATAAGTCCTCAAAGCCTGCCTCCACAGTGACACACTTCTTTCAACAAGGCCACACCTACTCCAACAAGACCATACCTCCTAATAGTGCCTCTCCCTTTATCGAAGCATTAAAACACATGAGTCTATGGGGCCTTACGTATTCAAACCACCACATTCCATTCCCAGGCCCCTATAGGCTTGTGCATTGCATAATGCAAAAATGTATTTAAGTCCAACTTTAAAAGTGCCAGTATTCTATGAAGGTCTCAACAATGTTTAAAAGCCCAAAGTTCAAAATCTCTTCTGAGATTCGTGCAATCTCTTAATTGTAATTCCCTATAAAATCAAAATTAAAAAACAGATCACATACTTCCAACATATAATGGCACAGGATATACATTACCATTTCAAAGCAGAGGAAAGGCAGGATAAGTGGGGAAATACTGGAACACAGAAAAAAAATAGCTGGACAAACTCCAAACACTTCATCTCCATGTCTGATGCCAAAGCACTCTTCAGAGTTCCAATGGCTTTCAGCTTTTTTGACTGCAACATACTTCTTTCTCTTGGGCTAGTTCCATTCCTTGTTAGCAGCTCTCCTCAGCAGGTATCCCATGGCTCTGGCATTACCAACATTTTGGGGGCTCCAAGGCAATCCAGGCTTCACCTTAACAGCTTCACTCAATGGCCACTCTGGGCCTCAATGCAGGGATACCCCCACCACATGTATGGTCTCGGTGTCTTTCCTTAGTCACAGAGGGATATTCCATAATCCTTTTCTTCTGCCCTTCACTCTAAAGCTAGAACCATGTGGCCAAAGCTGCCAAGTTCTGCTTGCTGGGGCTAGAACATGGTCCCTGTGTTCCATTACATCTTTACTGCCTTTCCTTTTTCCATGGTTTCCTTCACTGCCTAAACTTGGCTGTCCTGAAACTTGCTCTGTAGACCAAGCTGGCCTTGAATTCAGAGATGCTTCTATCTCTGTCTCTGGGATGCTGGGATTAAAGGTGTGAACAACCATATCTGGCTTTGAGATTTTCTTTCATCTCTTTTCACAAGTTGGAAGCTTAGCTCCCTGGGATCTTGCCCTGAGGTCACCACTCCCTTTATTCCATTTCTTAATCTTTATCTCCTTGAACACAGGACTTAGCACCATTCTACTTCCTGGTGCTCCTTTGTTTCTCAAATTGAACATTTTGTATTTTTTCTTGCTCAGCTTGCTCCTTTTCATTATAGACCTACATCAGAATGACCACTAATAACCACACAACAGAGTCAATAGTAGGCTGTTTTGAGATTTCCTCTGCTAATGGAATTAATCCAAAACTCTTCACTTTCACCTCAGGTAAACTTTTCAGACAAGGGCAAATGTCAGCCACATTATTCACCAAAATATTACAAGAATGATCTCGAGGCCACATACTAAAATTCTTCTCCTCTGAAACTTCTTGAACCAGGTCTCCACATTTCAAATCACCCTCAGCACCACTGTCTTCCATGCTCCTATGAGTATGGCTCATTAAGCAGCACTTAGAGCACTCAACTGCTTTTCTAGTCCAAACTCCTGAAGTCCGCATCCTTCCAAACAAAAGCATGGTCAGACCTATCAGAGCAATACCACAGTCCTTGGTACCAACTTCTGTCTTAGTTACTTCTAAGTTTCTATTGATGAGAAGAGACACCATGACCATGGTAACTTTATAAAGGAAAACATTTAATTGGGGCTAGCTTACAATTTCAGAGGCTCAATCCATTATCATCATGGTGGTGTGTAGGCAGATATGGTGTTGGAGAGGAGTTGAGAGGTCTACATCCTGATGTACAGACAGCAGAAGCAACTGTCTCACTGGATGTAGCTTGAGCATAGGAGCCCTCAAAGCCTGCCTTGACAGTGGCACTCTTCTTCCAACAAAGCCAAGCCTACTTCAACAAGGAAATACCTCCTAACAGTGCTTGTCCCTGTGGTCAAAAAAATCAAACACAGAAGACTATTGGAGCCATTCCTATTCAAACCACCACAGTGTGGGTCTGTGGATCTTGTTGTGTGGCTAATTGTGGCTCATTATAGCAATTTTTCTTCAGTTCTTTGCTTCACAGCACCTTTCTCTCTGGGCCTCTCAGGACATGAACACTGGGTTTTCCATTGCTATCCTACAGATCCCTAAGAGTATTTTCACTGCTTTGATACTTGCACGTTGCTTTGATGGAATCCCTTTTTGTTGATATATCTTCAAAGTCGCTTATTGTTTCTGCCATCAGCTCCATTTTGCTCTTGATTCTCTCATGGGAGAATTTTGTTATTGTTTTTGTGAGTAGAATTCCAAACTTCCCAGTTGGTATTTCTTTATGTTTTATGTTTGTTTGGCATACTTTCCATGACCTTTTTATTTTCAGAGGTCACGTTAATTCCAACCTCTTCCTCATTTCTGAGTGTTGTCCTTTGATTTATTTTTTCATAAGCAAGCTCGTATTTTCCTGTTAACTCATATACCACATGATTTGCTATCACCTCCTGGACATTTCAAATGTCATGTGTTCTTATAAGTCTCTGGATCCTCTTTAAATATAAAACAGAATGTTAACACATTGATTCAGTGAACAGCCAATTGGATGGGTTCACAGAGGGGGTTCCAGAATAGCTGTCAAAGCAGTTACAGTAATTTACATGGTCCTTGAATTATAATGAATGGATTTATTTAGAACTTTTCAACTTTATGATGGTGTGAAAGTGAGATGCGTGCAGTAGAAATCTTATATCAAAAATTTGCTGTGCATTCCATTGACAACATCTTGCTTCCTGTCAGCCACAAGCAACCAACACTACATTGCATATTATGTTTTTAAGTTATGGTATTTGGTATGCTAGGTGTTTAATGTGCATTTTGTAGATTTATGATATTTTCAACATATAAGGAATGGGCTTATCATTGGGTGATCCTATCAGAAGTTCTTCAAGGACTGATCTGAATCTGGTCAGATCCTGAGAGACTTAGTGGCCAGTCTCAGACATAACTAGTGGTTTATGTGTTCAGTTCCTAGTCTTTGGGAAATAATCTAGCTTGTAAGTATCAATTTGGAATGATTTTTCAAGTTCCACCTTGCTTGCACTCCAGGTCCTTTGGAACCTTCCCTATTGCCTTGCATAGGGAAGTTAGACTTGTAATAATCCAAAGCACTTCTGGGGGTATGTCCATATTGGGTATGAATGAAAGGACAGAAAGGGCAGCAAATAGTAATGAAGATGGGCTTGCTTTCTGAATCACAACTGCACTCTTGAAGGGAGTAAAAAGATGGAGCCCTCAGAGTTTGGGCTCCTATAGATGCTGCTGTTTCCCAAGGTTATTTAGGGGTTGGCTCCAGAAGGGGAGGAAAATTAAGGAGGGATATGTTGTTAATGTTATTTATATTTCTCTGAAAATTTTGAGTTTCTTTTTCTGTCCCTTAAGCCAGGCTTAGAGGGTTTCTTCTGCTCTCCATCAGCCCCTTTGTCTACTGCTCTGTTACTAAGAGATACTAGAAGAAAATACAGTAAAGCCACCACCAGTTAAGTGACAAATGAATCCAGGACTGTTACTTATCTGGATCCCTATAGACATTTCCTCTGTATTCTAGCCAGCTTCTACTCACTGAAAAAAAAATATGCTTAGTATACAGTATCCAGAATGGACTTTAAATGGGTTCCTTAAAACTCCCAAAATGTAATGCTTTTTAATTTCTATTTAACTTTTCATTTCTAGTCAGTTTTCTGAAGGGATGTCTTCTCTTCCCTTCAAAGACCTCTTCTAGCTACACATATCCATACATAAATCCCAAGAGAAATCTAAATAAAAGCAAAATATCTCAAAACTCCATGTGTCTTGTTTGACTCAGGAAAACGTGAAAGGTCTCCATTTAACCTGTGCCACGTAAGTATAAAGTATAACCATATGATTTTTAAAACATCATGGGTGAAGGATTTTTTTAACTGACAGGCTCAATAACTCATATCACTTGCCGAGCAAGCATAAGGATCTGGATTTTAATAGTCAGTGCACATGTAAAAGGCCAGGGGTTGTGCTTTTAACCCTCCACCGTGGGGAATGGAGACTGGAGGATTGCTTGGTGTTACTGGCTGTCAGCCTTGCTCTAGACTCACTAAAAGAAGCCATCTCAAAAGAATAAGATGGTAAATGACAGAGCAGGACACCTGGAAACCTGCCCTAACTCTGTGACGTGTACCTATACAGAGAGAGAGAGAGAGAGAGAGAGAGAGAGAGAGAGAGAGAGAGAGAGGTGTTAATGATGCTGTGAATGGCTGATTGGGAGTTTCTGTTTAGCTCACTGATTTGGATTTAAAATGTATTGGAAACTAAATGACCTCTAAATGGAATTAAAAATAATCAGAGTGTCATGTTTCACGCCATGGTTAAAGCTCAGTGCTTCAGATGAAATACAGAAGCTGCCCACCCATAGAAAATGTTTAGAGTTAAATACCTGGTCCTCTTTCCTCAGCAAAATCCACAACACTTCTTAAAGTAAATGAGGCATTTCAGAAAAGCCACAGTGACTGCCAGTCCATAAATAAATAACATGCTACACAATCTTGTTTTAACTGTACAGACAGGATAAGTCTGCTAAATCTGTTAATGCAACACTCTAATACCTACATAATTATTAATTATAGAATGGCGATGAGAGCACCTTTGTACAGTCTCATGGTGGTATATTTCTCTAAATGTTATTTTATTTAATAAAAAGTTAGTTCCTATACTTAGGTCATATAAGACAGTTTTTAAATGTAGTTAAAGGTTTTCTAGACTATGTATAGTCATCTGTGTTTTAAACAAAAATATAGATAAGGTAGGTAATAAAAGTGACAAATTTTCTCACAGGAAGAACTATATTTGTACTCTAGATGTAACTTGATTCTTCAACTTTCTACACCATTTCATTTTTGAGTGTATCAGTTTCTTCTACTGAGCTGAGATGGCCAAAAGTAATGTTTGGACAACTAGGTTGGCAAAGCCAGAATGTAATACATTCTTTGCAATTTATTTAACAAATTCTTTTGCACATTGATTTTTAATTATGTATATGTGGGGGTTGGGTGTGTGTACATAGGGGTGGGGTATGTGTATGTGGGGGTTGGGTATGTATATGTGGGGGTTCGTATGTATATGTGGGGGGTAGGTATGTGCATGTGGGGGTTGGTATGTGTATGTGGGGTGTGTGTGTGTGTGTGTGTGTGTGTGTGTGTGTGTGTGTGTATACAAGGGGGGTGGGTCTGTGTATGTGAGTGCAGTTGACTGCCCAGAGAATCTGATCTCCTGGTGGTGGAGCTACAGGTAGCTGTGAGGATAACAGCATAGTACTAGGGTTCTGTCCAAGTATAGGTTATGCTCTTCACTGCTGAGCCAGCTCTTCAGCCCTCTTTTACTAATTCTTATTTCAGATGTGAAAGAGATCAATCAGAAAATTTCAGTAAGAATTAATTGGCTTCTTGAGGTGACCCTATCAAAGAAAAAGAATCCTAGCAAGATAGTTTTCAAAGAGCACTCATGAAAAATTCATTCTTTACAAAACAGTCCTTACCATTTAACTAGAGCTTGTGGCATTCACTGTACTACTGCTAGATCTCCCCCCTCCTTTATTCTGAGTTGCTCTACTGAGGGAAAAATTTAAGCCGGTATTCTAAGCGGTGTGTGGGAGTCTTCACAAAGCACATATCTTGTTAATACATAATGGGATATGTGCATATATTGAACTCCCACATAATCTTCTACACTGCTCTCCTTGAAGGCTATATCTACTCAAGTGTATATCTACTTTGATGGCATTCTACCTGGGATTCTAGTTGAAACCATCTCAGTGTTGACATAATACAATTCACTATTCATATCTAATAAGAAGATCATCAGAAAATTTTTCTCTTTAGCATTCTACAGAGGCCTGGAAGACAAATGAGCATTGGCTTTGTCCAATAAATAGATGACAAGCCATACATATAATTTTTAGTTTTCCAGTAGCCACACAGAAAGGGCCAAAAAAGGAAATAAGTGAAATTAATTTCATACTATATATTATATGCAGTCCAATAAATCCAAAGGATTGCCATTTAAATATATAACCAACATGAAATTCTCAATATGTACGTTCTGTTGATTGTTAAAGCAAGGCTTTGCAACTTGATGTTTATTTTTACAATACATCTCAGTTAAGACCAGCCACTTTAGAAGCATTCAGTAGACACTTGTGGCTAGTGGGTGTCCTGTCAGAAGTAGATTTCAAAGAAACAAATGGAAAGGCCTGGTGATCCTTAAAGTTTTCATTGAATGCTTACACATCAGATATTTTTCTCTAATCAAATGTTTTTCATTCTCTGCAGTGTTCTTCATGGTTGGGTATCATCTCCCCATTCCTGACCATCTACCTAACACCCATCTTTTCACTTTGTTCATATAGTCCCTCCTCCCTTCTCTGGGTGGACAGTTGTTCCTCTTGGCTTGTTGTAGACATCATTCCCATCTATATAGAATGCAAGGCATGCTAATATTCTCAACCCCTAAGTTACTAGGCTTCCATGGTTTTTGGAGTAACACACTCCTTTTTGGAATCTTAAATTAATGTATCTTTCCCGCGGAGAACTTCCCAGAACTTTCAAAAGTTCTATGACAGTAGCACTCAGTCCCTCGCTTGCTGCCTTCAGAGTACTTAGGGTGAAGGCTTCCTTTGCAGGCAGGAGACATCATCAGGGGACACAGTCTTTGGCTACATAGTAGGTGCATGATTGACTTTTCCTGGATGAATGGATAATTGTTTAAATGAGTACAGTGATGGAAATATTGAAAAAGAAAGTGAGTTCATAAAAGTTCCATAGCTGGCCAGAGGTAGGTTCTAGATGCCGGTTCAATTGAATGTACACAATTCACACATTCAGAGGCTATTCTTTAAGTACTCAATAGCCCATTTCTGAAAATCTAATGCAATTTGTACTTCTGATGGGAGTGTGGACTGGTAAAGCTATTATAGGAATCACTGTGTCAGCACCTGGTCCTACTTTAGTCCCATAAGGCCACCTGTGAGTAGGCAGACCTCAAATTCTAGTGCAAATTCTTGAGAAAAATGTTGGAGAATTTTCATAATTTTTTTGAAATTTTTGTTTAGAAAGAATTGCAATGTTTGTTTAATGTAAAAATTTACAAACATAAGCTAAGCGTAATTCAAAGAAAATATAAAGATGTGTAGCACATGTATCAGAATGATTCTGTCTAGAAGTTACATGTAATGGAGTGAGGAATAAGAACAAAAGAACATACAAGTATTTGACATAGGTCTTTGCAATTTATTTAGCCCTCAGCAATTGAGATTCACAATGAAGTAAAACACTAAAAAGAATACATATGTGTATGTTTGAAGCACTTACCTTTTCTAGTGTATGTGTGAAGTATTAAGGTGTGTTTAAATACGCTTCTGTCTTTTCTCTCCCTTCTTCCACTCCTTGTTTCTTTCTCTCCCATTTCTTCCCCCCATCCCTGCTTCTTCATTCCTTTTCCTCTGTCCTCTCCTTTCCTTTCTTCTCTTTTTTTTTTTCTAACCTCCTTTTTTCTGTTTTCTCTCCTGCCGGTTGACCCACGCCACCATGTGTCTGCATCCTTTCTGTTTTCCACCTTTAACTAATTGAAAGTGATCCTTTTGGAGATAAGCAGGTGTGGAGCTGTTTCAGGGGCACTGAAGCGTGCAGCGTCATTTCACTCACCATCCGCGCATCTTAGATGACAAAACAGCTGTTTGATGGACATACCGACTTCACGGTCCACACAGACAGTGTCGTCACCAAATTACCCCTTAGTAAAGCCATACCTGTGCTTCCTCTAGCTCGGTGGTTCTCCACCCTCCTCATGCTGCCACCCTTTAATATAGCTCCTCATATTGTGGCGATCCCAGAATATAAAATTATTTCTGTTGCTACTTCATAACAGCAATGTTGCTACTGTAGTGAATTGGAATGCAAATAGCTGTGTTTTCCTGATGTTTGTCTGACTCAGGGGGGGTCAATGAGAACCATTGCTGTAGCTGGCTTCCCCACCAGCTGCATTTATCCATTTACATTTTTCCTCAAGTGTTTAACATAATCCTGTTTTATTGAATGCCCTCGGCAAAATTGTTCACTAAATAAACTGAGAGTGTCATATCCTAGGTGATGGGTGTGTAAGGATGGATAAGTACAGTTCTCAAATTCTGTAATATATCAGTCTAGCCGTGAGACGTAATGAGTAACTTCATCACTAGCTAAAATTTACAGGTGTAGTTACACAAGAATGTGATAGTTATTTTGACATCACTAATTTATTCTTTCATAAAACAATCTGAGCTAGTGATAAGACATCAAGGGACTAAGAACAGACCATCAACACCAATTAGACTCTATGAGTGCTGTTTATATACTACACTTTCAGGATACAGAGGTGAAAATTGGGACTATTTCAATTTTATTCTAAAAGTTACATTGCAAAAATTAAGGATATATTAAAATAATGAACATATAAGAAATTAAAAAGTAACTCTGGCATGACATACATAATTTAAATCTATTACTATGAATATATTCTGTTTTGCTTTGAAGATTTGTGATGTCTTAATGGAAGAGTGACATTGAATTAAAGGAAAAAAATCAAGAACAACATGTATAATGCCCCGAAGGCTGGGGAAAATGTGTGGAAAATAGTGGCGGCTTCATCATGACAGAATGTTTGTGGAGCAGAGCATTGGCGGGGAGACATAGGCTGAAACAAACACTGAAAGGACATTGATGTCGATGGCTAACATGCATCCTTCATAGATTTAGAACAGATTCTGACAGGTTTACTAATGGCGATGGGGTGTGCTATCTTTTTTTGTAGCTAACTGACAGACACATTTCATCCATACATTGAATTTTTAAAAAGGAAGCTGGAAATTATGGCTGTAGTAATCAACTTTTAACTATTGCAGTAGGCAAACTTTATATCTTGACCAAAGGCTCTTGTAATTAGGATTACACAGTTGAAGTCTACTGGCGTGGCATCCTCTTGATTCCCTTTGATGACAACAATTACTGAGACCTTTCTATATATATATATATTATTTTATAATTAACTTAATTTCACATATCAGCCATGGATTCCCCCATCCTCCCTCCTCCCACTCCCCAGCCCTCTCCCCAATATACCCCCCCATTCCCATCTCCTCCAAGGCAAGGTCTCCCATGGGGAGTCAGCCCAGCCTGGTAGACTCAGCCAAGGCAGGTCCAGTCCCCTCCTCTCTACACCAAAGCAGAGCAAAGTGTCCCAGCATAGGCCCCAGGCTCCAAAAAGCCAGCCCATGCACCAAGGACAGGTCCCCGCTCCACTGCCTGGGGGCCTCCCAAACAGTTCAAGATAATCAACAGTCCCACTTATCCAGAGGGCCCGGTCCAGTTCCATGGTGCCTCCTCAGCCATTGGTTCACACAGTTCATGCATTTCTACTAGTTTGGCTATTTGTCACTGTGCTTATTCCAACCATGGTCTTAATATCTCTCGCTCATATAATCCTTCCTCTCTCTTGCCGATTGGGCTCCTGGAGCTCCACCTGGGACTCTGCCATGGATCTCTGCATCTGCTTCCATCAGACACTGGATGAGAGTTCTATCATGACAATCAGAGTGTTTGGCCATCTTATCACCAGAGCAGGTCAGCTCAGGCACTCTCTTGACCATTGCTAGTAGCCATCATGAGGTTTGCAGCCAAATGGATGGAACTAGACAAAATCATCCTGAGTGAGGTAACCCAGACTCAGAAAGACAAACATGGTATGTACTCATTCATAAGTGGATACTAGATGTAAAGCAAAGGATAACCAGACTGCAACTCACAACTCTAGGGAGGCTACGTAGTAAAGAGGACCCTAAGAAAGACAAAGGGATTACCCAGTGACAGAGAAATGAATGAGATCTACATGAACAAACTGGGGGTAGGGGTGGGTAATAGAGAGCAAGGGTGGGGGGGGGGAGCTTAGGGGAGTGGGAGGTACCAGCTGGATCAGGAGCAGAGTGGGAGAACGGGGAGGGACATACCATGGTGAATGAAGACCTTGGGGGAATAGGAAGAAGAAGAGTGCTAGGAAGGTCCCCAGAAATCCACAAAGATACCTCCACTGTAGACTACTGGCAATGGTCAAGAGACCTTTCTTTAGTGCCAACCCAGAGGCCCAAATCTTCCTTTTGATAGCACTCCCCTTTATTCACTATTATTTGGGGAGGGGAGAAATTCCTGTTACTTTTCTTGAATAAAACTACCTAGTGTTTCTACATTAAGTGTCCTGGAGATTGGCTTAAATAGCATTTTAATGTGTCTAAGCTAAAGTGAGAGAGAATAACAATGACAGTGTGTACCATCAATGTAGATGAACTGACATTTCTATTTACTGCTTTTGGATAACTTTCATCTTACAATTCTGGCTATTTTTAGGACAACTTGATTTTAGTTTTCATGGAAAAAACACATAAAATTTCTTAATGACAGTTGGTCCTTGATTTCAGATAAATTAAAGGCCAATTAGGATTATTCCAATGCTATGAACTAAATAATGCATATAAATAATTCAAACATCTTCTCTATTACTGTGATGTCTTACTTAACATGGGTTCTTGTTATATTTATATAAATGTGAAATGTTGGTTTCTGAAATCATTAAATATTATCAACTACAATCAATGCTCAATTAAGTTTGCCTGGCCTTGTCTTTAATTTCCTCCTATTAATATAGAATTAGACTCTCTAAACCTTCCAGTCTAGAGCATATACTGTACCAGTTGATGGCTTTGAGACACTGGTATAAAGAAACTTGGACTCTCCTTGTAATTTTTGGTTCCCTGTGTCACCTTGGCTAAGAAAGCATCTCATTTTCTAGGATGTTGATCAACCAACTGAGTGATGAGCATCAAGTTGCTGGTAGGTAAGTAATATTCTGACCAGGAGCTACAGAGGGAACAGAATTCCATACACCTGCCTATTAGCTCTCTGTCATGGTCACCCACCAGTATTGGATCAACTTGGGTTCCCAGACTTCCTTGTACATATAGGAAGCAAGATGAAAATCCACTCATAAATGAAAGAACAAGATAGGTGTGATGACACAGGCTTTTAATCCTGTGCACAGGAGGCTTGGGAGGATTCGAGTTTCAGATCATCTTGGGCCATACATCAAGCTCTGTCAGATACATAGAGAGATGATAGATAGATAAATAGGTTGGTAGGTAGATAGATAGATAGATAGATAGATAGATAGAAAGATAGACAGATAGATAGGTGGATGGATGGATGGATGAATGGATAAATGGGTGGGTGGATGGGTAGAAGGAAGGAAGGAAGGAAGGAAGGAAGGACGGAAGGGAGGGAGGAAGGAAGGAAGGAAGGAAGGAAGGAAGGAAGGAAGGAAGGAAGGGAGAGAGGGAAGGACAGTATGAGGGCAAACTCTGCTCAGTACTTTCACTTGTACATTGTCAGAATAGCAGCTCATGTGGTTGGAATGAGGCTGGGGTAGAGTCATGGAATGGTAGAAATCTGTACAAATGACCCTGTTGGTTATAAGGAGGTCACAGTGATTTCCATTTCCTTTTCCCTATCTTTCTCTCTTGTACAAATAAGAATTTCCTGCTAATATGAGCTAATTTGACAAGATAATCCACAAAACCTCGTCAGTCCTGTTTGCTCTGTTCCCAGGCAACAGCTACTTATTTTAAACATGGTCTTTCAGAAGCCATGAATCATCATTGCTAAGTTTGAAGTGACATTTAACAGTGAAGGCAATAGAGACCTTGGAGGACCTGGGTCTTCCTGGGTCTCAATTAATTCAGTTCAGCTCATGGTAACGTGGCACCTACATCCTGCATTTATTAGTCCATTCACTCACTGGTAAACATGAGTCAAGCACTCCACTCATAGCTGAAAATCAGAGATACAACCAGCATTTGTCCTCTCTGTAGAGGGACCAGCCCTGTAAGGATGATGAATGCATAAGAATCATCATAATATATGTCAAACTACACAGTCAATGATATAGAAAGATATAAAGTGAGTAGAAGAAAAGGAGATGGCGTGTGGGTAGAAGTCCACATTCTAGTCAGAGGAAGTATCCCAAGCAGAGATCAGAATTCGCAAAAATGCTACATAAATTCAAGGTTACTAGAAGAGCTCTCAGCAATTGCTAGATGGTATGGAGAGTACACCAAGACCATCTGTTATGATGGTATCTACAGTTATAATTTTCCCTTGGACCTTTGTAAAATGTAGCAGCATACTATTAATTGACTTTTAATTTAATTAACTTCCTATCGATTTTTCTTTTTAAAGTATCTTCTAATTAGTTGGCTTAATATACCATAGCTTTTCTCCTAATGATCACTAACTGTGACTGAAACCATTTAGGTCAAGAATGTCTATCTATGTAAAATAATCCTAAGCACCAACAGTGGAACGTTACTATATGCTGAACAACATGGTGTTGCAGAAACAAGAAGACAAAAATCCAGTCAACGAAGTTTAGTTTCATGGTTGTCGGTCACTTTTGTGTTACTTGACAAAAATACCTGACAGAAACAACTTAAAGGAGGAATGGTTTGTTGTGGCTCAGGACTAAAGAGAGAAAGGGAAAGGCATGCAGTGGGTATGGCCTCCACTGTGGCAGTGGGAGTTGCCTCTGCCATGACAGTGGGAGTGTGAGACAGACCTGCCCATATGGCTCGGATCAGGAAGGAGATACAATGGCTGGAACTAGGGTGAACTAGAACTTTAAAGACCCACCCATAGTGATCTAGTTCTGTCAGGCAGATCCTACCTCCTAACATTTTCACAGCCTTCAACTCAGTGCCACTAGCCAGGGACTAAGGTTCAAAACTATGGGGGGTGGGGTGGCTTTTCAGAAGCAAATTGTAATACAGAGCATGGAGTGGACTTTATGCCTCTGTCTGAGGGCTTGGTCAGTTTTGCAATGATGCAGCACTGTGCTGTGGGGATTTAATTTTGGAGGAACTATGAAGTTTTAAAAAAGAAAGATAATTAACTAATGCAAAGAATAAATTATACTCCATCTTCTTTCTTTAACACTTAAGTCAAATGTTATATTTAATCAAAACTCACCCTAACAATTAGCAGCTTAGCAAGTTGTATATGGTACTTTAGGCACATTTACCTACATTGCATTAAGTATCATTGCATATTATTTTTTACATCATCTCATGCTTCTATAAATTTTTGGATTTGCCTTCATAACAAAGTCTCTAGAACCCTAGAATACATAAAGAGTATATAGAGGATTAAACCTTTATAAATAATAGTAATAGAAAAACTGAAGTAAATAGGTAAAACCACTTTGGTAATCCCAAATTACCAATTACAGTCAAATTAAGGGAAGAATTATTTCTCAGGACTTGTAAGAGGCATACAATGTCTACATGACTAGACATGGGCAAAATAAAAAATTGTTCTGAAATTTCAACGTTGCTAAAAATGTAAGAGAATATTATTTCAAGATGGACTTTACCTAGTGGGAAATGGTGGTGTCTGAGCCAATAACAGCATGCCGTATCACTTGTCTGAGAGAAAGAATTTTAATACATTTGTACTACTCATTACACAGAACTTCACAAGCATGGCGGCCGATTGAACAAATGTGTAGCTGTCTCTTGAAACACAGCTATACTGTAGGGAGCCACTATCCTTTAGCTGCTTCTACAGCTTCTGTCACTTATTGTTTCTAGGAATTACAATTCCTTCAATAAGTCTGTGCATGCTACAACCATTCCCTGATTATTGTTATCCTATCTAGTGCGTAATGTTTGTGAAAGTGTTAGAATTGGTTCCATTCATTCATCTACAATATCCCATTATGTATAAAACAATTAAAGAGTAATCTTTACAAAATATAAACCAAATTTGTTACTTTCCTGAGAGTTTCAATAATTTCTTATCTCACATGAAAAATCTAAAGAGCTTATTAGGGCCATTGTTTTGCCAGCACTAAGGGTAGCATGGGACACACAGTAGATGCTTACATTTGATGAATGTAAAAATGCAAAAAACAGAATGTAAAATAATGTGGGTGCTAACTGTGAGTATCTAACCAATTGACAGAGTCAATGCAGGAGTATGAGTCTCCTAATTCCAAGTACTTTTATTTCCATAGCTCCCAACTGCTGAAAATTCATGAAATTTTATTCTTTGACCTCAGCAAGAAGTAAGGGTGTGTGTGTGTGTGTGTGTGTGTGTGTGTGTGTGTGTGTGTGTGTGTGTGTGTGTGTATGTGTGTGAAGTCTCTGGATAAGGACCAGGTAACAATCCAGATTTTACCACACACCTGGGGCTGCAATCATATTTCCTGGGCTTCAAGTGTTGACAACTCATGTTCACGTTTTCACTTTACCGTATGAGAATGTGCATTTTTCAACTTCTTGTTCATGCATTTTGCAAAACACTTTCATTTTATATCTCTTATGATAAAGTATGATACCATTCTCACATTTATAAATGATAAAGAGCAAGGTTGATGAAGAGATTAGAATCATCATGTAAAGGTTAAATGATTCTAATTTTGAAAAATGAGTATTGATGACAACTTTAAGATGTGATTGAAGAATTCTCATCATTGAAGAGCCATCTTTCAAGATTCTCTTGAAATTAATTCATGTAAAAGAGAAGGGCAAAGAAGATATGGTAGACACATGAGTATTTTGCATATTAAATTGTTCTGAAATGAAGATGTGGTTCTGGATATAAGAACTATGACACACTGAGAAATTGTGAAATCAAGTATTCTTAAAAGAATTGTAGAATAGTTATCTATTGGTTGGAAATACGAAGAAAATAATTGTTAAGAAGAGAGAAATTCTGTCAAAAGTCATAAGTCATTTAAATCATTTGACTGACTTGTTTTTCCCAGTGCTACATTCATACTTGGTGTTTTATGCTCTGTTCAGGGTAAGTTCTGTTTTATAAAACTTGTGGTATCACAAGAAAATTGGACTTTTTATTGTCTTCTAATACTGACTGTTTCATAAATAGATTAAAATAGCTGACTTTCAGCAAAGTTTTTAACATTATGCATATGTTTCCCATGTCCCATAAAGACAAATACATAAGAATAGCTAAGAGATATAAATTAAATACTTATGGATTGATTTACAATGTTTACATCACCAAAGAGAATGACAATTGGGCAGATTTGAACAGACAAAATAGTTTGTATTTAAATTTATAAAATGGTATATAAGTACATCTTAGATGTTTGTGCATGAATGTTAATGGGTGTCACTTAAAACACCATGTTCACTTGGAAAATTGAAGACAAAACCTCTAAATCAAGTCACAGTGGGGATAGAACACCATGGAAAATGGCCACAGGGAAGATTGTAAAGCTGGGAGAGGACGGATACAGAAAATGGAACATATTGTCCTCCCAGATTGAAAAAACATGTTGGTAAGTCACATATTATTGTTGTTGCTGTGACTATTGCTCTGGGTACTTTATGAGCAGTTGTTATTATAGCAATTAGCATTTTGATAATAGCAGAATGGCGACTGCAGCATGGCTTCTGTGTGGAGATGAAAGTGCCCAGAAGAAAAGAGGGAGAGGCACTGTCCAAAGGAACACATTGTAATTGCTGCAGGATTAATAATGCACCCATTTGAGGCTTCTCGGCTGCACTCAACCCAAAAATCCAATTTACAGGATGGTTGACCTTTTCTTGCCTACTCTTCACTTTTTTCAATGTATAATAAACTAATGTACTTCCAATCAGTACAGGAATTTTCTAAGACACTTAGCTTGGATATGTAATTTTCAAATTTGCTGTTTTTATTGATTTTTCTCTTTTGGCTTAATGTCTTCCTGTTGCTATTTCCATTGGGTCATCTTCTCCACCAACACTGTGTGTCTTTGGGAATACGAGTTCCTTTAAGGTTATAGACAGTTTGTTGTTTACTTTGTCCTCATATTTGCAAACCTGCCTTCTGACTCCAGAGAGAAGCTTAGTGAATGCAGAATTTGCCAGTGTGCACATTGTGATCTAATTTCTACCCCAGTGTTGTGTACACATTAGTTCTGTATATAACATAGGTCGTGGTAGTAGTTTGTAGACAGAAAGTTTTGCTATTCTTTAAAGTAAGAACTTAACTTTATCCTGTCAACATAATCATCACAAAATAGGCAAGATCCTAAGATCTTGGATATGCTCAAAGACAGAGAATGCACAATTCTGTACCCACAGTGATCTTCACAGACCCGGAATTGTGGTTTACGCTAACAGATTTGTGTTCATCTGAGAATGAGGAAAAATTTATTGGATAAACATGTATAGAGCATTTACTATGAGTACTCACATTTCTAAGCATGTGAGACACAGATCTATTTTTAGAAACCTATCTTCTGGAGAGGAAATACAGACAACATTTTATAAAAACAATGATTATCTCTATGGTTACAGTATGTTAGAAGGTGGAAGAGCGACAAAATCGTCTAATAACATGCAGGGAGAGGAAGCCACATCACAAACTTAGGCACAAGTCTCAGTCTATATTTGAGAGCAAATGTGGAAATTCATAGGACTTCTAAATGGCTTCCATGACGTGTCCAGTGCTATGCCTTACTTTTTCTGTGAGTGCTGAGGCTCTGAAGGAAGAGCCCCATGTTAACATTGCAAGCTCCTTAACCACTGAAGCATCTCCACAGCCCTCACCTGATACCTTTTTACAGTTTAACATGTGGTTTGGAAAAACTGAAATAAGCATGCATCGTATTTTGATTGGACCATGCTTTTTCAAAGAACCCCATGTATGTTCACTATTCTCTGCTAAGCCTGTGCTGTTATCTGAATTTTCATTTTCGGACTATTCCTGTCTCTTTTACATTGGGTTTACTACTCTCAGACAACCTGTCAGCTCTTCACCATCAACCTCACCTTGTCCTCATTTAGTCAAAATTTAAACCCTATAATTTTTCCCTATAAATTTGCCTTGACTGTACCTTTGTTTGTCTTCAATTCTGTCTGTCCTAGACAGCTCAGGAATCACACAGCTTTGCAGTAGACTCTTGTTAAACTTACCTATAAAACATGACCAAGTAACCTGCTTCTACTCAAATAGTATCACTTGCTCCTTATTGGTTAGTAAAGTTAAAACACCTTGATCCTTGCTCAAAAACCTAGATCTTTCCCATTTTATTTCAGACCTCTACGGAGAATTTCTCTCTTTCCCATTTTATCTCAGACCTTTATGGAGAATTTCTCTCTTTCCCATTTTTCTTTGAGGCCCACCAATTCTTCACAGATTTTCCAGTGGGGGATTTGTGTGCCTGCCTTTTCATATTCATTAATTGGAGACATCCCAGTACTTAAACTCCAACTTAAATGTTATTTTCCCAGAAATAATCTGCTAAGTAGACACTCCCAGGCTTCAATTTGACAGTAATTTATCTTTCATGATACTTCTTAGCATTTTACTTACTTAGAGTTTTCTTATTCATTATTTATTTTCCTCTTGAGAGATTCTTTAAGAACAGGGATCATAATTTAATTATGCCTATTACCATTCCCAAGTGGTTATCAGAGGGTCTATAGAGGTTAGTGCTCAAAAATATTTATTGGGTAAATAAATATATGAATAAATAAAGGAGCAATGAAAGATTCATGGTTCCCTAAAATTAAGAATTTCTCTTTTGGAACATCTTCTGTTTGCAGCAGTAATAGCCTAAGTTTTCAGTTATTGCCTCATGTTTTTTTCTCCCAAGTTATTATGCAAATCATTGACTCTGGAAAAACAAGTATTTCATTGACTGATGAAAATGCTTAAGACAACAGAAAGAGGGGCATATTAAGAATCAATAGAAGTTGCTACATCGGTATCTTTTTAACACCATCTGTCTCTCAAGTTGCTAGATGAATCCAAATCTCATTGAATTTTGCTGGCCCACAGCAGTAAAATGCTTCAACAGCAATTTTAGACAGATTGAGCATGCTTCAAATAGACAATTTCATTGCAAGAGCACTGTATTTTGGAGAACCCTTAGGGATTATAACAAATAGAGCTTAATTGGTTTATTAAGTAAAATTTACAAAGTCAGGAGCCTTACTTTGAAGAACTTGTAGGCATCAGTGAGCTATGGGTTTGGTACGTGATGCATTACTGTTATTGGAAAAGAGTTGGCAAATGGCTGTGTACATTAGATGACCATTCTGTAACTCAAGTACATTCAAAAACACGAGAGACATGTAAGAATGGATGTCACACTGATGCTGGGCATTGAGGCTCATGTGGCACTGTCCTACTTAGCTTTCTGTTGCTGTGATAAAATATAATAACCAAAAGCAACCTAGAGAAGAAAGGATTTATTTGGCTTAATACTTCCTTACTTAATACTTTCTTCAACAAGGCTACACGTCCTAAACATGTCCAAGCAGCACCGACAACCGGAGAACTGAAGACTGAGTATTGAAATGGAAGAGTCTGTGTGTTTGTGTGTTTGTGTGTGTGTGTGTGTGTGTGTGTGTGTGTGTGTGTGTGTGTATTTTCATTCAATCCACCATTCAAGATTAAAAAACAAACAAACAAAAAACTGGAGTGTGATGATATTTTGTTTGTGCTCTAACAAATAAAGCTTGCCTGGATATGAGCGTGTGAAGCTAGCCACTAGAGGCCAGGCACTGGTGGCACATACCATTAATCCCAGTACTTGGGATCTCATGCCTTTGACCCGAGCACTTGGGAGGCACATGCCTTTACTCCCAGCACTTAGGAGGAGGAAACAGGAAGTGATATGGCTAGGCAGAGAGAAGAAGTGGTAAGGTGGGGTGGAGACTGGAGCTCAGCCTTTTTGGTCTAAGGATTCCTAGAGGCAAGAAGTCTTTCTGGTGGCTGGTTGCTTTGCTTCTCTGATCTTTCAGCTTTCACCCTCGATATCTGACTCTGGGTTTTTATTATTAAGACCAATTAGAATTTCTGTTACACTGGAATTAGTGAGGACTACAATTATTTCAGTGCTATGAGAGACATTTCCCCTCTAGAAATCACCGTTAATCTTCCATTAAATGTGTGTAAACTGAGTGTGTGTGTGTGTGTGTGTGTGTGTTTGTGTGTATGTGTGTGTGTGTGTGTGCACATGCACACATGCTCATACACACATGTGGAGGTCAGAGGACAAGTCACTGGAGTTGATTCTCTCCTTTCCCCCTGTACATTCTAGGAATCAAACTCAGGTTATCAGCTGAGGTAGATACCTTTATCTGCTGAGACATTTCTCCAGTCCAAGAATATGTATTTCACCACCAAGCATATGTTCAAAAATCCTTACATTGTATGCACACAGGTATATGCTAAGGTACTCTAGGCATTGTATTTATGTTGGTTTGGATGTGAAATGTCCCCATAGGCATTTAATGCATTTGAACACTTGATTTCCAGATGGTGGCAGTGTGCTGGGATATTCTGAAACCTTTAGGAGGTGTGGTCTAGCTGCAAGGAGGTCACTGGAGGACAGATCTTATTAGTTATATGTAGAACTGACCTGGTGAATGCCTGATCTCTCTGCTTCCTGCTACAACAAGATGTGAGCCCACTGTCTCACAAGCTTCTGTCATCACAGATGATGCTAACTTCTATCGTACTTTACCCACTGTGATAGATTGTAACCCCTAAACCACAAAACCAAAATAAATCTCTCCTTTGTTAACTTGAATTTTGCCACATAATTGACCATAGGAAAATATAAACAAACTGACCAATAGGTGCAAACTGGAAGTATTATTTTTTTTTCATGAAGGTGTAATGGTAGCAACATTTATGGTTATGGCCTGGATCATAAGTAAAGAAATTTAATTTGATCTGATAATTTGGATCTTCAAGATAGAATTTGGGGTTTCTGATTCATGGGCCAAGATATTTTCTTGATATGGTGACATAAGCTAATCTCATCTAAAACATAATCCCAATTGAGAAATTGCTTCCATCAGAATAGCCTATAGGAACATCTGTGGGGCATTTTCTTGATTCAATGATTGATGTGAAAGGGACCAGCCCTCTGTGGGTGGTGCCACCACTGGGCAAGTGGTCCTTGATTGTACAAGGAAGCAAGCCATGACAGCAAGCTAAGGAGCAGCTTCCTCTATGCTCTCTTCATTGGTTCCTGCTTTCAGGTTCCTGCTTTTCAGGTTCAGTATACCATTAAAGGTGAGCTTTTGGGAGTTTAAAGACTTGGGGCTGTAGTTGAAGTTTTCTCCAGTCCTGCCTGGCCCATGGTCAGGACAAATCTCTCTCACCCACCAGTCCTGCAGCCACTCAGACCCAACCAAGTAAACACACAGAGACTTATATTGCTTACAAACTGTACGGCTGTGGCAAACTTCTTGTTATCTAATTCTTCTATCTTAAATTAACCCATTTCTATTAATCTATACTTTGCCACGTGGCTTGTGGCTTACTGGTACTTTATATCCTGTTCCTCATTGTGGTGGCTGGCAGCATCTCCTGACTCAGCCTTCCTGTTCCCAGAATTCTCCTCTCTCTTTTTCCCTGCCTATACTTCCTGTCTGGCTACTGGCCAATCAGCACTTCATTTATTAACCAATCAGAACAACACATTCACAGCATAGAGAACATCCCACAGCTTGGGGCATTTCCACTCTTCCTTTTTGCTTTGTGCTTTTGTTCAAGGTGTGAGCTCCCAGCTTGCTCCTCTAGCTGGCATGTGTGCTGCCTGCTGCCATGTGGACTCTAATCCTCTGGAACTGTAAGCCTAAATAAACTCTTAGTCCCATAAGTTGGCTTGATCAAGGTGTTTCATCACAGCAACAGAAAAGTAACCACCACATAGAGCTTTATTCTACTTATTCAATACTGTTATTAAGGAAACATAAAGTGGCTGTGTCAACATGGGACAAAAGTCAATTAAACTCATATCAATACACATTAAACATCCTACTTCATTGAAACCATTATTCTGAGTAGCTTTTATTATATAAATACAAAAAAAATATTGTCCTAAATCTGTGCTGTTACATTTTTATAAAATTTCCGTCTATGAGTTAATTTCTATTTCACCAGAAAACTTGTGGATCTCCCACATTCTGTATGCACACAACCAAGTTAAGATCAGGTCATTAGATTGTAGCCTGTGTGGTATACAAGACTAGAAGCTGTCATGGGGTGGCAGACACACTAGGAGAGCACTGTGTGGCAGTAACTGGATAGACGCCATTGCTCCCAAGGAAGGCTAAGAATCACAGCACTCTCATCAGCCAGGGAGAGCTAAGGCAGGCTACATCTAGAATCTCAGCCCAAAAATGTCTCAGACAACAATAGCCCCAGACATCCAGCAACCCAAACCATGAGAGAATAAAATCCTGGAATCTTAATCCACACAGTTTGTAGTATTTGGCTATGGCACCTATATGAAACCAATACATTCTTTTTTATAATTTCCAAACTTCAAACCATTCAAGGCCAACCAAAAGATGACCTTATATATCTAAACACTGTAACAGACCTCACAAATGGGGAAGTGATGGAAGGCTCACACAGAGGTAGCCCAGAGTCTCACAGAATTGATTCTGTTCATGATGGAAACTGCAGAAAGTGAGCAGAGACAGTGAGAAGGACATACATTGCTCTCAGTGAACAATTAAACAGCAAACAAATGGTCTTCATTGCTCGGGTAACTTCATTCACCTCCATAATCATGAGAAATAGGGCAAGCAATAATATGGTATTATAATATACTATGTAATAATCGAATAAGGCATGATCCTGTCTTGCTGTCACTATCTTTAAGTAAGATGATGTCATATGATTGGGGTTACTTAGAACAGGGAAACCTTGTTCACATCTCATTAGAATCTAAGAACTTTGGAGAGTAGGTGAAAGAAAGAGAGAGAGGAAACCACATAATTATACTGAGTGTGTTACAGCCTTAATGCCACATGAATCTTTGGGTTTATGAAGATGGTTTGTAAATGCTGGCAATTGCAAATGTAAGCCACAAAGTGTGTGTATGGGATGATCACAGCCTGCTCTTTCTTCCTGGTACCTTGGCTGAAGTTAACTGGAGAATAATCGTGGGGCTTACTAAGGAGAAATGTGTCTGTATCAGGACAAATCCAGTGGATTGAATACGATCAACTTTCAGTGATAAGATTTCACCTGTAGAATTGTTTCCTGGTTTATAATGCTATCATCTGAATCCTTTTAGGGTAATTGGAACTTACATATTCTGTGCTATCTGCCTGTGATGACCTGTGCTGCTTGTAAATTAAATTCCAACAAACGATCCTCCAAGTCTTTTGTGAAAGACAAGCAGGTTTAACATGAGAACTTGCCTAGACTCATAAACTTTAGAAATGACTGTGTGTGTCAAAGATCAAATTGCATGCACCTTTCCTGATGTCTATTTTTTTATGCAAATACTAATCTGCACACACACACACACACACACACACACACACACACACACACACACTATAATCTGTTCCAAGAGGCAAGAAGAGAGTACAATTATTTCTGATCCACTTCCTCTGCTCCTCCTTTCTCTCCAGACACTGTAGGTGACTCTTCTTGCCTGCTCAAGACTTACCCTGTATTCACTCATAAAGACCACCGAGGGACAGCTTTGGGCATCTTGGCATGATATCATCCTTCACTGTGGAATGAACTCCTATCTAGTAGGATCTGGTCAGATTCACTATAAATGTTCCAGTGTGTGTTTTGTTGTTGTTGTCTATTTCTTTGTTTTTGGTTTTGTTTTTCCTACATATCCTCTTAAGTTATATTTTGTAAGCTAAGAAGAAAAATATAAAGTCAGTTATTCTGACTGAAGGTTAGTCACACTGCTTAGTACAGACTACTTCTAAGTGGGAAATAATCTTTCTTCATGCCTTAAATTTTTATCATCAGTAAGAGGAACCTTACATTCCTTGGCTTGACAATGTCAAGTGAATGCTATTTATGTAGCTCAAATTCTAATATGTGAGCATATATGAGATGGTTTTACCAGTTTTGACATTGTCTTTTCATGTTTACTTCATTTCTATGCATATTTTGCTGTGTTTTGACTTCTCTGTCTTTGTCTATGTCTCTCTCTCTCTCTCTCTCTCTCTCTCTCTCTCTCTGTGTGTGTGTGTGTGTGTGTGTGTGTAACTGTTAAAGCATGGTAGTATTTTCCTATTTTTAACTTTGATTATTCAGTGTGAAGGTGATAATAAACTTGGTTTTTCCAAATAATAGAGTTTTTTTATTCTCCTAAAAATGTGATTATTTAAGAATACACTTTGTTTCATTTTCTCATTTTTCTCCCTTTGAAATAAAACTTACATTTTCTTGAGATGTGGGATGTGGCAGCATGTGGGGGATAAATTGTGCCAGCACAAGAAGAGACTGTTAGCAAAGCTGGTGTGCCTGGAGGCATCATCTCGGACATCTATCATGAGCTGAGACTTCATTAACTGTTCTTCAAAGTTGTGCCACACATAAAGTAAGGACAGACAATACCAGTACTTGTCAGTTCCTTTACTAATTAAAATATAGGTATGTTTACCTATATCTTCTTTTCTAAAGTGTCTCATAAAAAGAGAAAACTATAAATACAAACCTATAAAATTACTTCATTCTCCTTCAACTCTCTTAACTCAGATACGAATTTATTTCTTTTCCATTCATTTCTTTTCTAATAGCTTGGTGCTCTAAAAATCTTAGGCAAGAAAGAAATGTTGATTGGTCTAAGTCTGATGGTTCTTATGGAATCACTCACTGACTTGAGGGACATTTGGTGTTCTTACGATATGTGTCAGAGAAAATGAGATTTGCCTAAAGGTCTTGTGAATAATGGATGGTCTGGCTTTCTCTCATCTGTTCCCATATACATATTGTACAGTGGTGAAGGAATTAATTTCTTTCTATTTTACAGGAGTGTGCACATTTTATATCCTCTTGAGCTCACAGAAATCTCAGTATTAGAAATATATCTGACATTATGGTCCTGAAAACACTGAAATGATAAGTAAGTAGTCCTTGGTAAACATGAACAGCAAAAGCACTCCCCCCTGCCAGAGTTAGGGAGCGTGTCTTAGAGGATTTTATAATCTGCTTCTTCAGTGTTTGAACTTAGCAGTGCTTCTTAGGGTTTCAGATTTGCTATTGTCATTTGAGACACTGAGGTAGAGAATTATACACTGATGTAATTACTGTAGATGGAACTCTAGGTCTACTAAATGTTTGGCCCAATACAGAAACCCTGAGACTGTGAGCATTTCAGCCCATAGGAAGGATTTTGTTGAAGGTACATGGAGGTGCTCAGTAAAGTGAGCGATCATTTTTGTATGAAGATAAAATGGGCTTTTTATTTTTTAACAACCTGCTAATACTCAACACTTCAACAACTTATATTCAGATGAAAAATTTTGAAGTCTTTAAAGTCTGCCACTGTCAACACTTTGTATGTATTGACTTTGTGTAAGGTTCCATGCTATGCTCTTTGGGAAAATTTTAGAGATGAATAAGAACAGGCCTACTCTTGGGCACTTATTTGTTAGACTTGTCAATGTCTTGCTAAATCACCCTGCCCACCCAAGACTTCTGAAAAAGGCATTTGCTGCAAATTCCAAGTAATGTTAATGGAAATTAAGTGTAACTTGACTTGATTTTCTTTTTGGACTTTCAGGACAATTTTTACAATAACTGGGATCCCCAGGTATTATACCTAGATGTGAAGTATGCCTATATATGGCATAAATATCCTTTTGTGTATAAATATTTCTTGTTCTTGAAATTGGTTTTGCTCATCTATAGGCCAATGGCAAATGCTTTGGTTATATTGAGCCTATAACATTGGTAATCCTCATACAAGATTATAGTGGACAAAGTCTATGCAAAATAAGTTCAAACAAAGGAAACATTTTATTTTTTAAAAACCCAGCTTAGCTATACTTTCCGTTATCTCAAGTAATCAGAATACTTTATTAGAGTGAATATTTAATTCTTAGAGTATGCCCAAAGGCAGTTTAGCGTTTTTATGCATCTAATTAGTTGTGTGCCTTTGCATTTTCCCCAAATAGTCCATTTTCAGTACTTTTCTCTGCATGAATTCTATTCAAATTAATAAAATGAAGATTTGGGTTTTAACTTTCCATTATTCCAGCATATAAAAATCCAGCATAAAAGCAAGAAGGAAGAGATATGACAGCCTCTTCTTAATTACAGATTGTGATCACAAAGCCTACATTTTTCTTTTCTTAGTGTCTGTTTCTTAGTTCTGTACACAACTGGCAGATGATCCTACAGTTACTAGAGGAGCCAGGCAGTACACAGAAAGCAAGATAAAGACTAACCATGCTCAGCAGCGCCAGAGTCAGCTATTTCCAAATGTACAGAGTCCCTGAAAAGCATGTCTTCACAAGTTCTCCTTTGAAGTTTCATCAGGGAAAAGAGGAAAGATGAAACAAATTCATCTTTTACAACTCATTGTTCAAGTAATTGAAAAATTATTATATATCTGTCTATGTGAAAACCACAACTGTCACCTTAAAGAAATAGGAGATAGTTTATTCTAGAGCCATTTTGAGTGACCATGGCTTGTGAACACAGATTTAGCTTGCCCGAAATTCCATATTCCAACATGGAAGCAGTTTCACAGGATTTTTATAGTCTTATAGAATAAAGCTATAAAGGCAACTTTAAAAACATTGGTAGGTATACCAGAGAAGCAGAAATAGTGAGATGGAGCTATTTTATAGTCCTATGATGCTATCTGATTGCATTCTTATCCTTGGGTTGGTAGAGGCTAATGTTTTGCTAAGTCAATAGATTCTGAAAGTTTTTTTATTTATTATCACAAGATGTTAGTTCTAAGTTAATAGCTTCTAAGAGGTTTTATTTATTATCACAAGTTTTTATTTATTATCAAAGGATGTTAGTTTATATACAGAGTGGGGTAAGGAATGGCTGCTCTAGAAGACAAAAAGTAGCCTGAGATAATGTAATTAGCCTCTGAACCTATAAAATCCCAGTCTTTCCAGAGTACTAAAACTCCAATCAGCCCATAAGTCTCTGCAGACACAAAATCTCCTTCTACGTGTTTTTTTTTTTTTTATGTGGCCAGGCAGATACAACGTCTGTTAAGGAATTTTCGTGCAAACAAGGAAGCAATCTGTCTTAGTTAGGGTTTCTATTGGTGTGAAGAGACATCATGACTATGGCAACTTTTATAAAGGAAAACGCGTAATTGAGGATTGCTTACAGTTTCAGAGGTTTAGTCCATTATCATCATGGCAGGGAAGCATGGCAGTGTGTAGGCAGGCATGGAGCTGGAGAAGGAGCTGAGAGTTCTGTATCATGATCCACAGGCAGCAAGAGACTTGTGTCCCACACTGGGCGTAGCTTGAACATATAAGACCTCAAAGCTGCCTCCGCAGTGACACACTTCCTCCACCAAGGCCACACCTACTCCAACAAGGCCACACTTCCTAATAGTGTCACTCCCTATAGGCCCAGCATTCAAACACATGGGTCTGTGGGGCCATTCATATTCAAACCACAACATAACCTATACTATTCAAAAAAACTTTAAATGAAAATACACATGAAGTCTCAGCTCCTGTCATGCTAAGGATATCTGCACTGTGTGTACTGTGTGTAAAGCTTTTTTTTTTTTAAATGGAGGTGGGTGGGTGGGATTGATAAATTGTTAGCAAAACTAACCAAAAGAAAATGGAACAGAATAATAAAGTAAAATAAAACTAGACAAGAAAGGGTGAGATTATAGATAGAAGAATTGGATGGAGGAATAGAGTCTAGAGGCATCCAGATTAACATATGGAAGAAGACAGGGACAAGAGAAGAAGGGCTTCCACACTATTGGCTATAAGAGAGCAGACTAGGTGGAGGAGAAATGAATGACAGGTAAGTGACCCATAGTAGGACACAGAGTCCCCAGCGAGGTTTCTTTTGGACCAGTACCTCAATCCAGATCCAGTTCTGATGTGTTTCCAAGCACATTTGTTTCTCCTTTAAGAAACTATTTTCCTTCCTGTTACAGTTCATGTGTCTCTGTGTGAATTGTTTGGAGACACAAGAATCTCAGAATCTTTCAAACCCATCTCCACACATATCAACAATTACAACAGATACCAATGAAAAGGAGTCCCCACTCACCCAAAACTAGGGCCATAAAACAGGCTCAAGGCTTCAAGAAACTTGCTGCCTATGGGAATTCCAGAAAGCAGTCTACTGCCATCACACTCTATAGAGCCCAGAGTTTGCAAAATCAAGCAATCTGAGTTAATTTGGTTAGTAATAAATTCAGAGTCAAAAAGAAAGAGACCACTACTCCAACAGAAGCATCTGGACAAGGCAGACTACACTTGATCAAGAGAGTGTGCTCGAAGAGTGAACACCCAGACACAGGATGTGCATTTGATTCTTATTCTAATGAGTATGATAACTATGTCTTTCCCCCTGTTGGCTGGGTCAAACTACACAGTCTTATTTGACTTATTGGCTAGTCTGAAAAGAATTGGTGCACAGAAAATGAAGCAGGTGTTAATTCTACAGATGTGAGGAGAAAGACCCACTGATCTCAAATTATGACCAAATTAAAGCAAGCTTTCTTGTGCACACCAGGGGGCTGAACTGGCAGCCTCCTAAACTGGAGTTTAGTAGAACAACCTTGAGTCAATTTCTCAAGCCTCTTTATAGAGCAAAACCAAAACCGCAAGGTGGGGGATTTGACAAGCAAAAAACTATTACAGAAGCGAGACCAGTTAAGAAAATCTTCCCGGAACATTTGTTAAAGACGATTCTCTGTTCACAGAGGTAGGGCACAACCCAATTCTGAGAACAGAAAATTAAGTTTTATAGTAAATAGAAATGTAATTTAGCTACAACTACCATAAGCAGAAACCTGACTTAGCAAGAGTCTTAAAATGACCCCTCAGGGACAAATAGAGTCGCCGTTCTGGTTTCTAATAGGAGAGGGAATGGAGACACACCTCCAGGGCATAAAATTCATGGAATACAACTGAGGACCTTTGTGCAAGCAAAAGTTTTACCACTCATGGGATGGGGATTAAAACATTTGACTAAAAGTCTTACAAGGTGGGGAAGATTTAAAAAAAAAAAATCCTCTTTCCAAATGCAAGTTTTATAGTATTTGATAGAGAAGACTCACATTTAATATCCCTTATACTCCTAAGCCACAGATGGAAGTTGCAAAACCAGGCCTCCTGGCTTATCTTCCACCCTCAGTTTCAAAAAGGAGTTTATCCAGAAAAGGAGTTTCTAGGTCTCCTGAAACCTTGGCCTCCCCTGTCCCTAATCAGGGCTACAAGAGCCACTGCCACCCCCTACGCTGTGAGTTCTGTACCTCAGATACCAAGCTGCAGGGTTTGATGGTGGCAACCTCTTAGGCCAAGAAAACCTGCTCTCACCACTTTGAAATTGAACTAAGTCTAGTCTTTCCTTCTCCTCTGCTGACATAATTATTACACTAATGAAATCCCAGGAATCACTAGGACATGTTTTAAAAACATATTTTATTAAAGTGGAAAATCTGAAAGAAATGAATGGGTTTCTACATGCATATGACCTACCAAAATCAAACCAAGATGAGATATGCAATTTAAAAATCTATTAAAAGCAATGGGGTTGAAGAAATAATAATGAAAACTCCCAAATTAAAAAGTCCAGGCTAGATCGAGTCATGACACCGTTCTACCAGACTTTTAGAGAAAAACTACCCCCAATGTTTCCCAAAGTATTCTGTAAAACAGAAAAAGAAGGAATGGTACCAAGCTCTATTTACAAAGCCAGCATTGCCCTGTTATCTAAAGCAGATGACATAAAACTGAAAAAGAAAATTTTAAGCCTAATGAACATACATGCAAAAATTCGCAGTAAAACATGGTAACTGAATTCAAGAAGACATTGAAAAAAAGTGTCCACCACCACAATTAAGTTGGCTTCTTTTACACATGCAAGGATGATTCAAAGTATGCAAATCAATAAATGTAATTGTGAGAGCAAAACAAGAAAAACACACCTTGCAAGTAAATGGGAGACCAAAGCAGGAAAAGCATACCTTGCAGGTTATGGGTTCTGTTTGCTGGTAAGACAGTTAAGAATAAGTTCCTGTTTGTCAGAGGTTTGTTTGGCCCATCTGCACCAGCTGTGCTTGATCACATGTGGGTGGGAGACATAAGGGTAGCAAGCATGTCAGCATGTATGCTCGCTCCTGATTGAACCTGATAGGACATGTGGTGAACTGTGGATTTTGCCTTTTTAAGCTCCTGCAAAATGTGACTCGTGGCCATTTGATGGGAACCTGGGTATGGACCTGGCCAAAGTCCATCTACCTGGCCAATATTGAATTAAAGCTTGCTTCAGATTTGGCTTTAAATTGTGGTAGTGTGTAGATGTAACCAACCGTTTTATTAAATAAAAAACACAGAACCAATGCAAGGAAGAAAGCCAAGAGGTCAGAGCTAAGAGCTAAAACCTTATCCTTCCTCCTGCAGTGGTCCTACCTCTCCAAACCAGAGCTACTTCCTGTGTTAATGTCTTTATATAGAGTTTCTGTTCTGCCTTCTCATTGGTTGTAAACCCAACCACATGACCGCCTCATCATGGCCTGTCTGTATAGACCTCCAGGTGTTCTATGATTGGTATTGAGATTAAAGGCATGTGTATCCAATACTGGCTGTATCCCTGAACACACAGAGACTTACCTAGCTCTACCTACCAAGTGCTGTGATTACAAGCGTACACCACCACTGCCCTGCTTTCCTATGGCTTGCTAATAGCTCTGACCCCCAGGCAACTTTATTTATTAACAGACAAATAACATTTTAGTACAAAAGAAAATATCACCATAGTAGTGTCTTATTCTTGATTGGTGGGATTAATAGTATTGAATAAATGAACCCAAGGACAAAAATCACAGGACCATTTGAGTAGATATGGCAAGGTGTCTCTACATTGCTCAGGCTGATTAGTTTTAATCTCCTGGGTTCAAGGATTCCATCAGTCTCAACCTTTCCAGAATGAGACTATATAAGCTAGTTTCCACACAGCCCGAAGAATTAGATGATATTAGACCAGCTATAGGGTTAAGCTGATAATGGCCCTTTGCCAGGAATCTTGACAACCTGAATTCAATCTCCAAGACCAATATGATGGAAGAAGATAATTGACTCCTGCAAGATGTCTTCTGGCCTTTACGTGGGTGCTACGATACACGTGCACATAAACACACAATAAATAAATGTAATTTACCTTGAAAAAAAAAGAGAAATTGATGGTATTATTGGAAGGGTTGATCAATGTGATTTAGGCATTCTCTGGGCTGCTGATTGCTTATTGAACTTAGGCTCTGATTCAGCACAGGGACCCATTTTTCTTGATAATTACACTTCCAAAGCAAAAGGGTGGGAGATGATTTACATATCAAAGAAGCAGAAGAAGAATTTACAATTGCAAATTTTCCAAAGAGAAAACACAAAGAATTTTTAAAAAGGGAAGTTAGAGGAGTATGTAAGAGGTACAGTCTCACATGAAAAACAGGAGGCATGGAGAGCTGTTAACCTGAAATAGAATGAGTCTTTTGAAACTTCAAAGTGACCCCAGTGAGATACTTTTCCCAGCAAGGTCATGCCTCCCAATTCTCCTCAAATAGCCACCTATTAGGGACCAAGTACTCAAATGACAAAGACTTATAGGGGACAATTTATTCAAACTACCACATGGAGTTCAGGAAAGGTTTATTTTTTTATTTTTAATTATGCAAATACATGTACATTTGTGTGAGAGTATGAACTTGTTAGTTCTGTAGAGGCCAGAAGAGGGCATCAGATCTCCTGGGGCTAGAGTTACATGCAGTTGTGAGTGCAGGAGATTGAACTCAGGTCCTCTGTAAGAGCGGTGTATGCTCTTAAAAGCTGAGCCATTTTGTCAGCCCCTCAAATGGACTGTTTAATCATTTCTTATTATGAAGTCTATGTTGACTGTCATTACTAAAATGACTCTTATTTCCATTTCATTAGCATTTGAAAGCTATATTTATACTTCCTATTGCTTTTAATTTTCTTCACATTTATAATTGAAATATTATTAAGAAAGTGTCAAGTTGGGCCTTTCACTTTTATCCATTTCACAGATTTCCAATTATTAATTAGAATTTTATGCAATTTACTGTGAGTTTGATTATCACTATCATAGGGAAACTTCATATGAAAAACTGTCTTTGATGTTTACCCTTATGCACACCATTTGGGTCTTAGTTAGGGTTACTATTGCTATGATGAAACACTATGACCAAAAGAAACTTGGGAAGGAAAGGGTTTATTTCACTCACAGTTCCATGTAACAGTTCATCATCAAAAGCAGTGAGGACAGGAACGCAAAGAGGCCAGGAACCTGGAGGCAGGACCTGATACAGGGGCCATAGAGGGGTACTGCTTACTGACTTGCTCCTCAAGTCTTACTCCAGGTTGCTTTCTTATGAAACCCAGGACAAGCAGGCCAGGGGTGGCCCTACCCACAATGGGCTTGGCCCTTCCCCATCAATCACTAATTAAGAAAATGCCCTACAGTCAGCTATGATGGGGCATTTTCTCAATTGAGATTACCTCCCTTTAGATGAATCTAGCTTGTGTCGTGTTGACATAAAATTAGCCAGCACAACTTGCTTGTATTCTTCATTTACTGCATAGATCAAAATTCCCACCTGTCATTATTTTTCCTTTGACTGATAATGTTCTTTAATTTTTTTTATCATAAGGTTGTTGGTAATAAATAATCTCAGGCTGTTTGCCTAAACATGTATTTACTCCACTTTTGAAAGATATTTTGGATCTTTATGGAATTCCAAGGTCATAGATTTTTTTTCCCACAAATTTAGAGACAACTTTGTAGTGTCTTTAGTTTCTATAGTAATTTTTAATCATAAGCATGAAATAATGCTTATTTTTGTTCATCTGTATTTGATGCTTTTTTTTTCCTGTCTGCTTTAAACATTTTCCATTCATCATCCTTTTTAGCCTTTTATTTAAAATATTGTTAGGCTTGAGATTTTTTAAGATTGTATGATGGGGGTTTGGGATTGTTTTTGAATTTCCAAGTTTATAGTTTTCATCAACTGAATAAAATATTTGGTCATTGTATCTTTAAATATTTCTCTCTTCTTTTTTTTCTTTGAATCTTCTGAGACTTCAGTCACTGCTGTAGTATCTTAGGTCATTTGATATTTTCCATAGTTCACTGAATTCTTATAATGATTATTCATCTTATCCTACCTTTGCTTCATTTTATATAGTATTTATATATTTATAAATATATTATAAATTATATCCTATTTCTTTATAGTATGTTGACCCACATGTTGTTAAGTTCACTCAACATTTCTGCTTTCAAATGTTATATTTTTATATCTTTACATTTAAAATATCTATTATACTCCTCTTATATCATAAAGTTCATTTATGATAATGGCTTAATGTATGTTTATGTTAATTCTTTACCCTTACCTTTTATAATTCTATTTCTTTTGATTGACTTTTTTCAGAATTTCTCATTTTCTCTTGTGTTTGCTGACCTTTTGTTTGCTAGACTACATTATTCATTAGCAGTCCTTCTTTCTGAATTTTATTATATTCTCATTAAAAGTATTAGGTCTTCCTGGTAGGAGGTGAGGGTACTTGCATATTAGTTTCATAATTTAGGGGTTTTATTCTATTTGGTGGATTTAATCTAGAAGAATTTTCTTTACTCCCATATACAAAATATCCTATGTCTGGGTCCCTACTGGATGCATCTTGTATCCCATAGGTATCCTTACTCTAGCCAATGGAATTTAACAAGCTCTATATGAATTCTTGGAGTCACTAATTTTATGGCCCTTTATTGTTCTCTCTTTCAAACTTTCCTTGATTCAGTTTTGGGGCATTTAATAGACATAGGCTTTTATTTTCAGACATAGGTTGATATTAGCTCAAAGATGGGACTTTTTTAAATGAAACTTTCTGAACTTCTATCTACTTAGCAGCTTCTTTTAGTCATGGTGTCTTGGATATTTTGACCACTTTGTTTTCAGTGAACTCTGATCATAGGCTTCTCTCATTGCAGCTGCAGGCAGAAAAAGCTAACTGCTGAGCTCATCTCCTTTGCTTTTTGTTGTTGTTGTTGTTGTTGTTTTTAATTAGGAATCATAGCCACATACTGCCTGTTTGCAGTGCTTGAAAAATAGTTCTTTTTTTGTACTTTTCCCAGGCTCAAAAGATATGTTGTTAAATCATTCACTTTCTCCCAGGAAGAATACTATTCAGAAATTATAGAACAAACCCTCTTCAACAAAAAAAAAAAAGAAAGAAAGAAAAGAAAAAAAAAATGAAGGAAAGAAAAAAATGCAAAACACCACCACCACAAAAAGACCCTAGAATTCTAGAATTAATATTAACGTGCCTTCCCAGTGGGAAGTCACTCTGCACACTTAGAGATCAATAAAGGAAAAAGTTCTTTATTTATAGTTCATATCTTACTCTAGCTACTTCTCAAAGAGGAGCCAGCCATGAATACTTTACTAACATAATTTGATACTATGTACTTCTAAAGTGTCTGTACGAAAGCTTACGTATACCTTACTTAGGTTTATGCATTCCATAAACACTGTCATCCTGAAATTTCTGTCAGGTCCCAGCTCCAGATTAGAGATTGACAGAGTTAAAAAATATTGCCAGAATTATTTGTTCAGTACTCCAGTGTTGCTCTTTTTGAATAATTGTTACCGAGGTTCATCTTGCTCTCCTGGCAGAAATAGGCTTTTCCTGAATAGAGCACAGGAGATTAATGGCAGACCAGGACTTCCTGATGGTTGTGACCATGGCCTACTGTCTTGGGCTGCCCCTTTGACATGCATTCTTAGCTTTGGAGGTGGCCCTAAGGGCCTGTTGTAGGTCAGCGGTTTCTCCTTTTGTTATGATAATGGAGCCTAATTGGAGGTGTGCAGCCCATTAGCATCCTGGCACCCTGCTTATCTGCAATGGGTATGGATAGCTTACGACTTATTTTGGGGGGTGTTTTGGAGGCAATGCTCCCTTAGTTAAGTTCTATTTAATGTCTCATAAGAATTACCTATTAGTAAATCCTTTATAGCATCAATTCTTTCACTTCAAGTTTCTTTTACATCACTGCCATCAATAAAAGGATTAGGTTTTCAGAAATCTTACTGACCTCAGTAATGTGATTTCTTTCATGAAGTCAGAGGAGAAAGAAATAATGCAAACTGGCTTAGCATTCTCCTAAACTAAGAAAAATGGGATTTTAATCAATTCTAATGCTATTTATTATGGTTGTAGAGGTATCATATTTCTTTGAAGTCATGAAGGTTTGTCTTTGAATCTTACTTTTTAGTAAGTACCCTAGAAAAATATATTTTCTGAAGGCCAATTACATATCTGTTAATGTATTAGCATTATGCCCATTAATAAATCATTAGTTTCAAATGACATTATTTTAAATGCTAATTGCTTTTCTTTAGCCAGTTACATTAAAAATGGTTAAGCATCAGTAAGAATCTCATACATAGGCCCTCATCTTTATAGAAAGGATGTAAAAATTAAAGGAAGTTACATGCATGGTTCATGTAGAATAAATGTACAAGTCAGCACTAGAATTCAGACTGAGTATTTTATTTGGTGCTGTATTTTGTATTATGTTGCTTCTTAGTGGAAATTGTTTATTAAAGTGATATACAGAAGTATATATATATATATATATAAAGAGTTAAGGAGAGATGGTAGTATGAAGATATGAAGTGAGCTTCTAAAAGGCAGTTATTAGAAATCTTATGAGAGAAAAAAGTGTAACTAAGACTGGTAGTTACTATTTGTGTATATGTGGGTAAGGGGAGTGTGTCTGTCTAGGTATGTGTGAGTGTGTATGAGAGTGTGTGTGTGTGAGAAGGTGTATGTATGTGAGAGAATGTGTATGTGTTTGAGAATATGTGTGAATGATTGTGTGTGTGAATGTGTGTGTGTGTGAGTATGTGGGTGTGCATATACATGAGGGTGACTATATGTGAGTGTGTGAGTATTGCGAGCATGTGTATAATGGTTAGCTCCTAAAGACAAGGTTTTTTTGTTTGTTTGGTTGGTTGGTTTGGTTTGTTTTTGTTTTTTGTATCTCAGAGAAGAGTAGGGAGGTAAAATGAAACAACAGAATTTTTGTAGAACAATACACCAAGAAGGGAGTCCGGGGGAGTTTGGAGCAGAGTAGTAAAGACGTGTAGAAGCACAAGCCTCTTCCCCTGAAGCTGGGAAACCTCACAGAGACTACAAAGCCAAGAATGATTGAGACTGATTGTGGTAGATTATAGCATCCCAAACCAAAAGATCCATCACAGAGTAAAGCCAAAAGTATGCAGAGACAAATTGAGAGTACTTCCAGTGGCCTGAGATAGACCAGTTTATTCAATAAAATAAAATACTGCTAGTTTGTAACCCAAAGTATACTAAAATATGAAATTAATATCTATGAGTTCCTATTGATATAAATAAGTGGCTGAATAAAAAGAAACAATTTGGACAGAATAGATAAATATTCCATGTAGAAATTTAATTTGTGTAGAAAGTCTGCTCTTAGGGATGTGAAGCCAAACTTCCCACATGTTACATGTATCCTAACATAGACACTTCCTTCTGATGAATCCAGTGAGGAAGACGCACACTAACTGAAGCTGTTCACAGCAAGGCATACTGGGATTGTGACATGGAAACTCCAAGTCTTTGTAAATCTAAAGCCACAACAACAGATTCATTAAAATCAAGCTTATTGACTTTTGTAAAATGTCATTCTTCTAAGAATCTAATTTAGACTTATTTTAGAAGTCTTTCTCCCTGTGGTGATATTTTATTTGTGCTGAAATGTGGTGATATTTTATTTGTGTTTTAATAAATAAAGTTTGCCTGGAGATCAGAGGAAATAGCAAGCCATTTTAAGTAAATAAAGAAGTCAGGCAGTGGTAGCACACACCCTTAATCCCATCACTTAGCATGCAGGATCTCTGTGTGTTAAAGGCCACACTAGGGAACAGAGCCAAGCATGGTGACACATGCCTTTAATCCCAGTACCAACCATAGAGTTCTGGAGGCCTGTACAGACAGGTACTGACAGAGCTAGCCAGGAAGAGGAAGTGATGTAGCTAGGCAGAGGGCAAATCAGATGGCAGAATAGCAAGGCATATAAGTCTGGGTAGACAGGAAGTCACTCTCTTGGGAAGCTGAGGAGTTGGTGAGGTAAGGTTGGCTGGTGGACTTTCCCTATTTCCCTGACCCCCCTAAGGCTTTCACCCCTATATTTGGCTCCGTGTTTTTTATTTAATAGGACCATTTAGAAATTTGTCTACATCTCCCCTTTTCCATATTCTTCAATGACACATGC
This sequence comes from Peromyscus aztecus, assembly GCA_902168405.1. Lineage (NCBI taxonomy): Eukaryota > Metazoa > Chordata > Mammalia > Rodentia > Cricetidae > Peromyscus > Peromyscus aztecus. The sequence goes on from CABHPQ010162704.1 coordinate 44,601, forward strand.
ATCATTATGTTCTAATCCTTTTATTTCATCTTAGAAAGTCTCACCTGCATGTTTAATCCAACTTTTATCATCTAGATTCTCCAAGAAGCCCACAACTAACTCCATCCTCACCTCTTAGTTTTAAATGTATTAATAATGCCTATTTAATAGGTTTGATGGTCCCAGAGCAAGTTAGAACAAAAAAGCTGTGTTGAATAAGTAGAAAAGATGAATATAGTTGCTCACTTTCTGATCCTTTGCTGTCTAAGTTGTTTATCATCCTTACATTTTCTTGGAAATACCATCCCCTGTGGTGATATTTTATTTGTGTTCTAACAAATAAAGTTTGCCTGAAAATCAGAAGGAGGAGTTAGCCACTAGTTAACCGTAGAGGTCTGGAGGTCTCTACAGACAGACAGGAAGTGATAGAGCTGGGCAGGGAGAGGAAGTGATAAGGTGGGGTGGAGAGAGGAGCTCGCTCTCTTTTGGCAGAGGATTTGGTAGGGGTAAGAACTAGTGGCTTGCTGCTCTGCCTCTCTGATCTTTCAGCTTTTACCCCAATATTTGGCTCTTGGTTTTTTGTTGTTGTTGTTGTTGTTCTTAATAAGAACGTTTAGCAATTCGTGTTACAATTTCCCAATGTTCTTTCCCAAAAAGATGACTTCCATGTGTGTGTGCTATATAACATAAACATTTGTTCTGACTTCAAGTGATTGAATTTATGCACTCCTGACAACCATATTCTATGTGCTAACAAATAATTAATGTAGAATACTTATATATGTGATAATCTATGGAACTTTTAGGAATTATGAGCTATGTAGGTGGTCATTGTTTCTGGGGCCTGAAATGGCTTTCTTGATGAAGGAGCAGTTAAGAGAATGATGCATTTCAAAATGTATCTGCTAACTGATATACAGAGAAAATACAGACTAAATTGTGACATCTATGCATGGGTGTTCACATGGCAGAAATAAAGATCCATTGACTGAAAATTATCAAGGGCAACGTTTTAAAGAAAAACTTGCTTGTGATGCTGTTTAAACTGAGTCTCTGCTCTGTTTTCATCTTTTCGTTAAGATTTTCAGACCTATATTGTGTTGCAGAGTATTATTTTAAGATGTGTTACATTTGTTTATGCTGTGGAACATTTGTTTAATGATGTAAAGATGCGTCGCATTCTTTTATGTTGCATTTGTTTAACTCTGTGAAGCTGTGTTACTTTGTCTAAAACACCTAGTGGTCTAATAAAGAGCTGAACAGCCAATAACCTGGCAGGAGAAAGGATAGGCAGGGCTGGCAGGCAGAGAGAATAACTAGAAAGAGAAATCTGGAAGGAGCAAGAGGAAAGTGCAAGAGAACAAGGAGCAGAGGATGCTAGGCGCCAGCCACCCAGCCACACAGTCAGCCACAGAGTAAGAGTGACATTGAGATATACAGAAGTAAGAAAGGGAAAAAGCCCAGAGGCAAAAGGTAGAAGGGATAATTTAAAGTTAAGAAAAGCTGGCAAGAAACAAGCCAAGTGAAGGCTGGGCATTTATAATTAAGAATAAGCCTCTATGAGCGATTTATTTGTGAGGTGAGTGGTGCCACCCCCAAAAGGGTAAAGAGCAAAGAGTAGAAAAAATAACCAACAACAACATTGTATTCCAGTGACAAAAAGATGATAGCATGTCCGCAGATCTTGAAACGGTGTCTTAGTGACTTTTCTATTGCTGTGATCAGACATCAGGACCAAGGCAACTTACAAAAGAAAACATTTAACAGTTGCAAAGGGTTTACAGTCCAAGGTCATGACCATGGGGAATGTGGCAGCAGGCAAGGAGTTCACGTCTTTATCTGCAAGTATGAGACTGAGAACTCTTATCAGAAATGGCATGGACGTTTGAAGCGCCAAAGCCCAAATCACAGTGACATACCTCCTCCCCAAAGGCCATACCTCCCAATACTTTCCAAGCAATTCCATCAACTGGGAACAAAGCATTCAAGTATATGAGCCTGCTGGGGATATTTTCATTCAAATCTCCACAAGTGGGGAGCACACTTAAAACAGAAAATGAAATCATTCGCTGGCTACATTAGTCGTTCTTGTTCTCCAGGTAAAAATGTTCATTGATCGTCTATGTTTAAAACATTTGGTCTTAGACTATGAAGCTTGGTGTTTTTAGTCCTTACGAAGTTTGACAAGGGAGCCTGGGGGAATAATGAGGAAACATTTGATTTTGAGTCGAAGCTCGGGCTTTTTCATCCAGAAGGGAGTAAAATGGAAGCTTCCAGCAACTGCCCTAGCAGACTTCAAAACTAGCAGGCTGAAAAACCAGCCTTTGATTTCTTTTATCTTCATGCCGGGCATGCTTATCAGAAAAGATTAAGAATGCAGACATAACACTACCAGCAGCCCTGCCGGCTCCGAAGCTTTCGTCAACTGTCTAACAGCAGCCTCGTCTTTCACTGTTGTGGGGCAATGGCTGATGCACTCTATGTTCCCCAGTCTACCCCGCACTGGTGAGCATTCACTTTAGAGACAAAGGCGAAACCCTGGCTACAAAGAATAAATGTAAGCCTAGGGGAAGTCATTCAAACAGAGGCTAGGGGAGAACAAAGGAAGACTGAAAAGGCCCGTAGTGTAGACACAGAAGCAGGAATGGAGGATGGAGTGGAGGAGAAAGTGAAGACATTATTTAGGCTGACAAGGGGGAAAAGAAATATAAAATGAGGGGAACAAAGAGAAGAGGCGAAATTGGGAAGTGTTCTTGGGACAAAAAGGGTGAGAATTTAAAAATACAGAGAAACATCAGCATCAGTGGCAGGTGGAGGCAGTGTCAACGTTCTCCCTCACCAGCCCCGGAGTGCTCAGCAGGCCGTGACTTAGGAGAGCCTGAGCTCTTGTCCCCCCATTTCCAGCACCTCCCAGGCAGTCTTCTGCTGCTCCAAGTGCCGCTGGTTCTCCGCCTGAGGAGTCCCTGGTGCTTTGGCAGAGTTGTCTCAGAACTCTGGGCATGCGCCTGAACCTTGGACCCACACGCACGTGTGAGCGGGTTCTGGCAGATGCCATGGGGAAGCATTGGAAGAGGAGGGCGAAGAAAGAGGGTCTCCACTGAACAACTTCTCCTCAGAGGCTGAGATCAGAGCGAAGCAATCAGTCCCAGTGTGGTCTTCCTCCAGCTGAAGGCATCCGGGCGGCATGCACAATGTTTATGTCATTGTCACGTAGCAAGCGAGTATTGACTTTTCTCTCCATGTCTTTACCTTCCTGCAGTAGCACCATTATTTTCTTTAAATCACAGGGCGAATGAACAACGCTTGAAAAAAAAAATTCATTAACTTCCTTTTTACACCGTCTTTCGGCTTCCTCCCAGGAAACTACAGAACAGCCTATAGGAGCATTCTCTACCAGGAGAAGGTAGACTAGAGGTCAGAGCGGCCTTTTCTTTTCTCTCCCTTGAATCCCTTTGAGCGAGAGTCACAGTTATTGAGTCATGATTCAGCAGGGGCTGTCATTAGTGACAGACCAAAACAGCCAGACTTCACACTTTGCCACTGGCTTCCAGCCTCCTGTTCCAGCTGCCAGGAAGTAGTGGGGGTGGTGAAGAGGCCTCCTTGCTGTCTGGAGCAAAGCCAAAAGGCGTGAGCGGTGACAGGCACCTCTTCCCTGCGAAGAGCCAGGCTGCAACTGGGCCCATCAAATGGCTCCCTTAGAAGACCCATCATGTATCAAGAGCAGGAGAGGAAAAACTGTCCAGACAGGCTTTCTTTTGAAACCAAAGCACAGTTTTCCAAGTGGCACAAATTGTTGGGCCTCTGAGTGTATAACATGGCATGGCAGATATCCTAGTGCCTTATCTTAGTACCTACCGGCTTTTGGCAATAGAATCGTAAACCACGTATGTTGAGAAATAAATAATAACAGTCAGAGATGGTACAAGAACACACGTTTATCACACCCAGAGGAGCACTGAATGACACAGACAATACAAAAGTTAAGCTTCAAGTCTGGCCATTAAAAATACTAAGGTGGGTTTCCTTTCCTCAACCCCTCCCGTGGCGATACCGTATTATGAAAACGTCTCTTGCATTCTGAGACCGCAAACTTTGGCTGGACTCACAGGTAGAGTTAATAATATAATTTGTGTAGCTTGATCTGCTTAAGGGACCCCCTGGCAGTAGGATCAGAATCCATCCCTGGTGCATGAGCGGGCTTTTTGGAGCCCACTACTTATGATGGGATACCCTGCACAGACTTGAGGCAGGAGGAGGGGCTTGGACCTTCCTGTAGCTGGAGTTTTCCTGCCTGGCCCACAGTCAGGACAAATCTCTCTCACCCGCCAGTCCTGCAGCTGCTCAGACCCAACTAAGTAAACACAGAGACTTATATTGCTTACAAACTCTATGGCTGTGGCAGGCTTCTTGCTAACTGTTCTTCTATCTTAAATTAATCCATTTCTATAAATCTATACCTTGCCATGTGGCTTGTGGCTTACCAGCATCTTCACATGCTGCTTGTCATGGTAGCGGCTGGCAGTGACTCCCTCTGCCTTCCTGTTCTCTCAATTCTCCTCTCTGTTAGTCCCGCCTATACTTCCTGCCTGGCTACTGGTCAATCAGTGTTTTATTTATTGACCAATCAGAGCAACACATTTGACATACAGACCATCCCACAGCACTTCCCCTTTTCTCTTTTTTTTTTTTTTTTTTTTAAGGAAGGTTTTAACTTTTACACATCTCCAAAGCCAGCTTGGTATATTTGGGAATTTGGGCATAGCTTCTCTTACTACTTCCTGCTGGGGGGGCGGGCTGTATCTTATGGGGACACAAAGAAAATTTTAGGATTATGGAGTAGTCCGTGAGGGTGTATTGTCTGAGCCAGTTGCCTTGAAATGGTTCTGGATATTGGATCATCTGGGCCTTGGTGTCATTGGAGACCTTTCAGGGGCTCTTGGCTGGTCAAACCTGATGTATCTTAATCTGGAACAAATCCATAGCCTCCTGCTTTCTGTGGAAACAAAAGCAGAGCCTCCTTTCCAAAGTAACATATCCTTACATCCAAATTTTGAAGTCAAGGTACCTTTAAAATATACATATTGGTTTAACTCAACATCTTTTAAGATCAAATGTTTTTCTGCAGTTAAAAATTCCAAAGACAACACAATCCAGATTCTCTGTGTAATATTCATCTTTACGTGGCTTATTTTTTTATATTAGTTTTACTGTCTCTTTAAAGGCTTTGTTTTTTAAAATTATGTATTTGTTTATATAACTGTATATACCACCTTTTTTTGTCTCTTTCAAGCCTACATATATTTTATATACATTGTAAACTATTACATCTGAATCTGTCTTATTGTGAATCTATTGCTTTAAACTGCAGCATTTGTAAGACTGAACCAGCGCTATGGCTGCTGGCTCCGCCCATCTCAGCTTCCCAACATGGCGGTGGTACGTTTACCGCCAGGTCTGGGAGCCATTGTGGGTCTATGCTTTTATCCAAGCAGCGCATAGCCCAGAAACCTCTTTAAAAAAAAAAAAATACTAGCAAAGGCTAAATCCACCACACAGCAGCAGCATAATGTGCTGCTTGTAGATGCCTCATTCCCGCCATACTGCAGGTCAAGCGCAAACGCCAGGAATCCGCCAGTAGCTCAAACCCGTGTTTTGCGGTGTCTAGCTGCCCATAGGAGACATGAAGCAGGAACCTGGTTTTGGCTCTGTTTAGAATTGCTTATTAAATATTCTCAGGTTTAAGGTGGAAACTTGAGCTGTTGGGTGCCATTTGTAGCTGGAGTTTTCCTGCCTGGTCCACAGTCAGGACAAATCTCTCTCACCTGCTAGTCCCACAGCTGCTCAGACCCAACTAAGTAAACACAGAGACTTATATTGCTTACAAACTCTATGGCTGTGGCAGGCTTCTTGCTAACTGTTCTTCTATCTTAAATTAATCCATTTCTATAAATCTATACCTTGCTATGTGGCTTATGGCTTACCGGCATCTTCACATGCTGCTTGTTATGGCAGCGGCTGGCAGTGACTCCCTCTGCCTTCCTGTTCTCTCAATTCTCTCAATCAGTGTTTTATTTATTGACCAATCAGAGCAGCACATTTGACATACAGACCATCCCACAGCACCTTCCTCTACTAAATGTACCTCCCCATGGGAGGCCTTACCCTCTTGTAGGAGGGAATGGGAGGTGGGTTGGGAGGGGGAGGCTGGAGGGGCAGGAGGAGGGAAGAGGGGGATGTCTGGTATCCATAATGAATAAATTTTTTTCTTAATTAAAAAATAATAATAATACAATTTGAGGTCACTTAAGAGTTAAGAGTGCTATCTTACCATGTATTTAGCGTGTTTGCTGGCCTGACTTTAAGAGAACAGCAACAACCAACTTTGCTTGCTTTGGATTTCCCAGGTAATGAACTTTTATGAACTAAGCCAGTGCATATATAGCTGCAGTCTTGTCGGGTACACATCCATGGCCCTGCCTGGGATATTGCATGTGTGTCTTATGTGTGTTGTGATAGTCATTGGCTGAAAACAGAAAGCTGACTAAAGTCACCTTATAAAATGATTATCCCCACAAATATTAGATGGATATTGATAATATACGGATAAATAATGTATGTATGTTGCTTGATAAAGAATGATGTTTGTAATACTGTTCATTGCCTGTGTCAGTTGGAGTCAGTGATGTGATCTTTTATAAAACTCTGTTAAAGATTTCTGTCATGTCCCTCATTTTCCCTGTCATGTGACGCTTTCTGTGCTGTTTAATAAAGGAGAGAGCAAAGCCCTTTGTTCGAGACACACATACCGCAGAGGTAAGGACAGACAGGTTCACAAAACAGCATTCAAGCAGGCATAGATTCAAACTCATACAATACAGAGCCAGGGAGATTGAAGTAGAGAATTCAAATCTGGGCTCTCTCTGGGTCAAACAACCCCAAGGGTAAGTGCTATTATTCCTCCCCTTAATGTGACGCTGATGAATTGTTGGCGACTAGGAGTTTATTATCCATGCTTTTAAATGGATGCACCCTCCAGATTGAAACTGTCTCTTGTGTCTCACCACATCCCTGTGAGGCTAGCATGGTGGAGATAATTGACCTTCCTGTAGACTGAGGAACCGGGTCACAGAGAGTCTATAGGTCTGCAATTATCCCGACCACCTGTCCTCTTGTGCTCTCTCTCCCTTGTCACCCAATTCTGCACTGCATATTCTACAGAACACCAGAACACATGAACCACTTTTGAGTTACAGTGTTGATGAAAGGATCTTCGGCCAGATGTTGGCTGAAATTCACTGAGACTTGGATGGAGAGTGTGTCACTATTTCCTGCATCTTCAGTACTGGTGCTATGTGTCACCTTAGCCTGAGTGCCCCCATTTTCCCTATCATCACACATTATCTACGTGAGTTTGAACTTTAGACTCCCTCTCCAGAAAGAAAAGAAGGGGGCAGGAAGTTTTTCTTCCTCATGGTTCTGTAGCGCTAAGCTCACTAACAGAAGTGACTTTTGATAGGACATGAGTAATAGTGTTTTCAGACCCCACTTTCCTAAAACTACAGGAGTCCTACTGTCATCTATCTATCTATCTATCTATCTATCTATCTATCTATCTATCTATCTA
>CABHPQ010162704.1:57482-67808 GCA_902168405.1 Peromyscus aztecus
TGTGTGTGTGTGTGTGTGTGTGTGTGTGTGTGTGTGTGTGTGTGTGTAACCTTGTCTGACTTTTAATATGGGCTCTAGGGATCTAAATTCAAATCTTCGTCTTGTGCAGCAAGTGCTTTTATCTAGGGATCCTTCACCCCAGCTGCTATTTAGTGTCGCTTGAAACTCAGTTTTGGATGCATACACACTTAGCATTATGTCTTCTTAGTGAACAGGTCTCTTTATACAAAGGCAATGTTCCTAAATGACTCTGATAACATTCTTTGTTTTGTAGTCACTAATTTGTTAGCATGAGTTAATATTACCTAGCTTATCACTTTAAATATTTCTCTATCTTCGTGATAACATTTTTTGAGTACTAGAAAAGGTTTGATGTTCAACCACTATTATATATTTGCTGTTTGTTAATTTTGAGATAGGGTTTGGCTATGTAGCAACAGCTGTCTTTGAAGTAATGATCCTCTTTCTTGCCTCAGCCTCTGGGCTGGGATTACAGTATTTACCAGTATGCCTGGCCAGTCACCAACATCTTTTAACTTGAGTGTTTACATGATACTTATTTGATGGGATTACTAATATAATTGAATCAAGTTGGACTTTGTGTTTTATGTGTCTTTACTTACTTTTGCTTTTTTTTTTGCCTTCTCTTGAGTTAGTCGAATGTATCATAATTCTATTTTATCTCTCTATGTTTATTATTTAGTTTTTATAACCTTTTGTCAGTGGTTGTTTTAAAGGTGACAATATGTATTACATTCAAATCTGTCTTCAGACAGTGCTGCATCATTTCACACTTCGTCCCTGATTCTTTCACTCCATCTCATATTCGTTCAATTGTTTGTTATGCCTTTTGCTTTTACACAGGTTATAGACACAAAATAGACCATTGTAATTTTTGCTTTCAATGGTTACATGTAAAGTGATTTTGAAGAATAAAAAATAAAATTCAGTCTTATCTTCATTTGTTATTTCCAGTTCTCATTCATCTGTAAATCCATGTGAATTATACTCTTCTTGAAAATTTCTTTCTTATCCCACAGACTACATCTACCAGAAATAGATTCCAGGTTTTGTTTTTCCAAGGAAACTATTTTATCATTAATCTTATCAAATATTTTGTTTAATATAAAAATTTTTTGTTAGTCTTTCCCCCTCCACACACACATAATTAGAACTTTGAATATATCACCTGACTGTTTTTTAGATTATTTAAATTCTAAAGAAGTTTGCTCGGATGTCTAATTCTTCCTTTGCCTTCCGTTTTCCTCTCTTTCCATTTGAGACAGATCTCATGCATCCTAGGTTGTCGGCAGAGTCACTATGTAGCTGTTACTGGCCCCGAACTCCCCATCCCCTGGTCTCTATCTCCCCTGTATGCTACTACACCTGGCTTATGAAGTACTGGGAATCAAACCCAGGGCTTCATGCATGGTAGGCAAACGCTCTACTAACTGGGCCAAATCTCTCAGCCTCTCTTCTTATTATTGTATTATGTATCTGTTGTCTCCAATTGCCTTCTGCATTTCCCTATGTTGCTTTTAGCCATCCAAACTAAATAAACCAGGGAAGTGTATGTTTAGTGTCGTTCCTCTCCATCAGTTGTGCCTCACAGAGGATTAATCTCTAGCTGTGTATCGCTCCCTTTGTACCCAGTTGGTAGAAGTGGAGGGATGTCTCTGTCAAGAAACAGTCCACCTCTTTCCTGCACACAGCTTTATCCCTGGGATTTGGATGTGTGACCTTCTCCATGTTCTGACTCCTCTCGCTGCAGAGTTCTGAGCCTAGCATGCAGTTAATCCCCGTGAGAGTCACACACATTAATTAGAACGGTCCTGAGTAATTTCTGTCTGGCAGGAATCCCCACTGTAGTTAGTATTGATGAGACATGGGGTTCTGTAATTAGATCTGGAAAACGCCACCAGGAGGTATTTAGCAAGGGGCTATCCTTTTCTTGGGGCTCCCATTTAAGATGTTAAGAGCTTCAGGAACAGTGTCTGGAGGGAAGGATTTTGTTGGAAATGAACATGTTTTCTTTTGTACTAATACTGTTTCTGACTCAGGCAGATCATAGAGTCCCTTTGCTTTGTGAATTCAGTAATTACCTGTTTACAGACTCAGAGAACGACAAGGTCACTCTGACCTTCCTTGAGACAAACTGTCCTGTTAGGAAGCCTACTGTGTTTTAGCTGCTTGGCTAATGTGGTTGCTGGGGTTTGTGGGAATCCTTCCATGTTCATAAGATTGCTCACGTTCCCTTTGCATTCAGGTATAAATGGATATGCAGCTAGCATAATTCACATGCATAATCCATAAACATTTACTTCAAGGAGTGCGACAAGGTTTTCTTTCTGAGTAAATGGCTTTTTTAAGAACTCAAGTGGGTTGTTAAAAGCAGAAATTTTAAAATTAGCATTTCAAATAATGACATCTTCAATGTTCATTTTTACATCCTAAGACATTTTGTTAAAGTAGAGAACCTTGGTGAAATCATTTTAGTGATGCATATATTTGAAGATTTCCCTTCTGTTTGCCTATTGATCATTTCTTCAGTCTGATTTAGAGTGAAGATTAATAGATATGAATGTAATTACTAAATAAAAACCCAAGGGCTTCTCATGTAGTCAATTAACTCTTGGTTGTTTTTTTTTTTTTTCAGAATAATTTCTCCCAGTTATTATATTGAACAGTGAATACTTTCAACCTACATCTAGGTTTACAATAAAAGTCAGATGGATGAAAGGATAAATTGTGTGTGTTCACCTATTTATTTATTTATTTATTTATTTAGTTAATTTTGTTTTTCCATGACAGGGTTTCTCTGTAACACCGGCTGTCTTGGAACTCACTCTGTAGACCAGGCTGGCCTCAAACTTACAGAGATCCGCCTGCCTCTGCCTCCCGAGTGCTGGGGTTAAAAGAGAGAGCCACCACTCCCGGCTCACATACTTAGTTTATCTGAATACATTCTATGGGAAACTGTCATTTTGAAGTGTGTATGTTGAGGTCGAAACTTGAGGAGTGATGGAGATCCATCTGAGCCTTGTGAAGAGAATACCCTGGTACAACCTGCAAAACCCTCCAGGCCCGGGCCAGTCCTTTGCATGTCTGCATCTAGGTTGTTCTAGAGCAAGTCTTGCTGTGTGGGAAGATGTTATTTAACTTCTCTGCGCTTCTTTCGTTCTCAGGAGATTTTGATTCTCATATTTAACAAAGACAAGCTCTTTTGTGCACCTTGGCTTTCCCAGGACCCCGTAAGTCTACCAGTCTCTGGTTCTCCCCTCTCCTGCTTTAGTATTCCTCTCATCCCTGCTGTTTTTTTTCCCCACAGATTTTCTTGTCTACATCACATTCACTCAAAATGATGTCTATGTCCTTATGATCTGGTCACCGTTTTGAGCTTTAAGGTTTTTCTTTCTTAAACAATGTATTTATTTTATTTTATGTGTATTATGAGCTGCCTCTTTGTATGTATGTCCACCACTTGCATGCTTTGTTCCCAAGGAGGCCAGCAGAGGGCATCAGATCTCCCAGAAATGGAGTTAGAGGTGTTTTTGAGATGCCTGATGTGGGTTCTAGTTTCTGAACTCCAGTCCTCAGGAACAATAGCAAGTGTTCTCAACCTTTAAGCATTTCTCTGGCCCTTGAGCTTATATTTAATGCGTTAAATCGGTTCAAGATTTTTAAAAATAGACTTATTTTTATTTAGGTCTGTGTGTGTGTGTGTGTGTGTGTGTGTGTGTGTGTGTGTGTATGTATGTCACATGTGTGCAGGTAACAGCACCAAACAGAGGAGAGCATTAGATCTTTTGGAGCTGTATTTACAAGCAGCTGTGAGCTGCCCAACATGGATGCTGGAAACTGCTGTCAAATCCTGTAGAAGTGCAGCAGTACTTTTAACCCCCTCCACCACCATCTCTCTAGCCACAGTAAGTACCAGGTTCAAAGAGTCCCTAATTCTACCATGCCACTAAGACAGACGGTGATCTCCATCTCTTTCTTCATTTCTCTTCTTTCAGAATGTAGTAACTGTGAAACAATTCTTTTTTTCCCCCGACAGATATTTCTTTAAACATTGAAATTCGGTTTTACAGTTTCAAACACTCACATCAGGAGTCTTAGTAGTTTTTGTCCTCCTTTATCCTCTCCTTCTCCCCTTCTCAGGCTGGAATTCTTCCCAACCAGTCTCCTTCCTATTCTCACGTCTTCTTTGTGTGTGTGTGTGGTCCACTGAACTTAATTAGACTTTCTTGCCTGAGTGTGGGTGGGAGGTAATTTGCTAGAGCAAGCATAACTTGTCAGTACCTGTACCACTGAAGAAAATATAACCTTCTCAAGCAACTTTTAGTTGCCAATAGTCCCCCAAGAAGGGCCGAGGCCGTATGGACCCTTCCCCATCTGCGATGAAATGTTGGTGGGCCCAGTTTTGTGCAGTTTACCAATCATGTAGAGCAGCATGCTGTGAGTTGAGTACAATGGCTATATTTTGTCCAGAAGACATCTTTTTGCTGCACATCTCTTATCCTATGGCTCTTCCATAGTTTTTACAATCTCTTATTATCAAATAATAACTTGTTATCTGATTATCAGAAAATAAATTTCCTGAGCCTTGAAGGAGATGATATAGCTGTCTCATTCAGGACAGAACACTGCAATAGCACTTACTCTGGGCATGTTGGCCAATTATGAGAGTGTACATTAACTACTGCACTGCTATAAGAAGCCATTCTGATGATATCAGGGCACAGCGTGGTGTTTTTATATTCGTGCTGAAATGTGGTGATATTTTATTTGTGCTTTAATAAATAAAGCTTGCCTGGAGATCAGAGGAAAAACCAAGCCAATATAAGTAAACACAAAAGTTATGCAATGTTAACACACGCCTTTAATCCTATCACTTGGCAGTCTGGATCTCTGTGAATTCAAGGCCACACTGGAAACAGCCAGGTGTGGTAGCACATGCCTTAAATTCTGACACTAGTTAACCATGGAGGTCTGGAGTTCTGTACAGACAGACAGGAAGTGACAGAGCTAGGCAGGAAGAGGAAGTGATGTAGCTGGACAGAGTGAGCAAATCAGATGGCAGAACAGCAAGGCATATAGGCATGGATAGACAGGAAGTATCTCCCATTTGGAAGCTGCAAGTTGGTGAGGTAAGGTCAGCTGTGGCTGTTCCTATTCCCCTGATCTCTATCAGGCTTTAACCGCAATTTCTGGCTCCATGTTTTTTTATTTAATAAGACCATTTAGCAATCCATCTACAGCACAGCACTAATCACAAATGTGAACCAGAATGGGCTTTGTAGACTTTCATATCTCTGTTTTATAACCTTAAATACCATGGCAGCTATATAGACTTTCATATCTCTCTCTTACACCACTAAATACCATAAATAAATTTCATCTCTTTCTCTCTTACATCACTAAATACTATTTCAGCATTTTTTCTTTTCAAATTTCAGCACTACTAATGACTTTGAAAGAGAGAATTTGGCTTTCTTTCCTATCTCCTTTTCCACAAAGAAATATACAATTTTCCATCTCACATTTCTGATAAGATTCAATTTCATTTTGGTGGGCTTAATATTGAGACTTAGGACTTTTTTTTTTAATGATTCTGTTGTATATTTGCTTTACTATCTTCATAATTTTCGACTCTCTTCATAATGAATCCTTCAACTTATAATACCACATTTCTGCCTGTTTGTGAGAGGAATATGCCAGGGATGGTTACTGAAAGCTAAGAAAAACCGGAATACTGTAATCAGACCTCAATGGACCATTCTGGTAGGAGGTTAGATGACTATAATACTGAGAGAAATTCAGCTACTGAATGCTCAGTTCATAAGGTTTTAGAGAGGAACAAAAATTCCAACAGAATCTTGGCTAAAGGCCGTCCTGTGCTCTGACAAGGAATCTGGCTTCATTCTACATTTGTCTTGAGAACTTCAGGGAAGCTAAATCCAAAAGCAAGGGACCATTTTATTTTGCTAGAAGAAATTTCAACACAGGATAGCATTTAGCTTGAGCAATGGTTGCTGCTCATCCCTCTTATTTGGGTTTGTGGTGAGAAACAGAGCATTGAGTGGTACAGAGACACAGAAAAAAGTTAAGTTTAGGAAGGGAAGGAATATGAGAAAATTTTCAATTGTTTTTTAATAAATTTAAACAAATCTAATAAATACAATTTAAAAGGGGGATATAGAAAAATCAATTGCTGTTTTAAAAAGGATTAGCACATTAAAGAGAAGGCAAGGATGAAGGGGCCGTGCAGTCATACACTCAGGTTCTAGAAAGCTGCTGAACTAGGATGTGTGACAGGGTCAGATTTCCTGAAAGGGAGTTCCTGAAGATGGGAAGGTGAATACTAAGTTGTAATAGAGACACCAGAATATTGGAGATGACAAGACCATGTGACATCTACCAAGGAAAGCTGCAGGTGTGTAGTGGAACCAGAGTTTCTGTGTGCTGTAGGCAGCAGAGTTGGAGGAGTGGGAATGCCCAAGGCTATCGGAACCCACATAATGCCATTATACTTACTCTGTTCCATTGTATTTTTGGAAGTATTTTTTTAAAATTTACTTTTGTAGAGGCTTAAAGTTAAGAATTTGCATTGAGTTTCAGAAGAGACTTTGAACATTGGACTTTTGAACAGTGTCGGAGAATTTTGGTGACCAAGTAAATACATTTTGAATTATGAGGTGAAAATGTGATTTCAGGGGTAAGGAATGGAATGCTGTGATTTGGAATAATATGTTTCAGTGTCAAGTTGATAAGAGGCATGACAGTCTTCACTGTCAGCTTGACTGGGTTTAAAATCATGGTGGAAATGTAACTGCAATCTATGAGGGTATTTCCAAAAACGTTTCATTGAAAAAAGCAAGACCCATCTTAAATACATGCTGCACTATCCCATGGACTTAGCTTCTACATTGAATAAAGAGGAGAAAGTGAGCTGAACACCAGTTTTTGTCTTCTATTTTGTGACTATTGATGCCATGTGACCAGCAGCTTCTTATTCCTACACGATGCCTTCCCTGCCTTGATGTATGGCACCCTCAAACTGTGAGTCAGAATGTACCCTTCTTTCTTTACATTATTTTGGTAAGGCTATTTTGTCAGAACAGCAGCAAAAGTGACTGGTAAGTACATGCTCAATTGCATGATCGCCATGGTCATTCTGTCCTCTAGTCTAGAGCTTGATAAACAGATCCTGTAATAATGATTCTAGAAAACAATCCTGCTACCTTCTTTCCAGAGACATTAAAATGGAAGAGGTGGTTGTAGTTTTTCTTCTCATATTTTATGAGGCAGTTAGATAAGGGTGGAAATTATGGAGTTAGACAGGGATTACTGCCCAAACCCTAGCTTTCCAAAACTAGCACTTTTCATTATTCTGGTAAATTCCTGGCTTTTCTCACCATATTTTTGGATTTGCTCTTCTTAGTGCTCATATGTCAAGTTTTCTCCATTCAGTGTGCTCTCTATCATTCAGAGTTTTGCTATTGATGGCCTTGACCTTATTTTCCACCATTTTATAAATTTATTCCTGTAATATTACTTGTTGTTTCAGTAGAATTTTCACTTAATGGGATTGGAGGTGAGCATGAAATAGGATACTTGCATTAGCTCCACCATCTTTACTGAAACACTGTAATCTGGTGGCAGCCTCTCAGGTCTACTATCGCTCCTTCCTGTGAATAACCTAATGGTCACACTGGCTTGCCTTATTCTCTTCGTTAGTATTTGCAAGGACCTGTGTTATCTTTCCTCTCTGTCTTCATGCCTTCGATCCTTTCCTCTCGCCATTCCTTTTCTATTATCTTTGCTACTGATTACATTTATGAAGACCTGTTTAATGGCAGTTCCCTTTACTTATGCATTATGCTTTCCCCTCAGAAGAAACTGAAACCAGTGGTCGGAGAGCAGAACATTTTAAATTATATTGCACTTTCATTGATAACATGTGAAGAATTCCTCCTACTCAGTGAGGAAATGACAGGCTGTAAATTACCTAGTGTGATTTAAAGCAGACAGAAAATCAGTCTGCATCAATGCATCCTTCCAGGGGGGCATGGCTGTGCATTATTTCAGGATTTCTAATTCTCTGCGGAGCATCTGGTTAATAGCATGTGGGCTTTTGTCTTGCAAGGCTAGATACTGAAAAAGAGAATCCAGGGAGGGCCTGGAGGAAGGTCCCTTTCCAAACCCCTAGTGCTTAGTCTGAGGGAGCCACTGGCCTTCTCTTTCATCAAAATCATGAAATGAAGGCCAAAAAAAAAAAAGCAACCCAAGATACCACCTATTATCACCATAGAACTCATAAGCAGAGTGTAGATGGCCTTCTTTTAACAAGTAACAAGACATGATTTAATTTTTCTGAATTTTGTATTACCTTTTTTTTATAAGGGAGGTAAAATATATTATTCTAGATTAGTTTTAATTAAAAAAACCAAACCACTTAGCTATAAAAGAAAAGGGTGTTCCTCGAAGGGACTTCAAAGGGATGAAAAAGAACTATTCGTGAGGTGACAGCAGAGGATTTTCTATGGGAGAAAATTCATGCAACAGCAGCAGAAGAAGCAGCAACCATTGAATCACAAATATCAGTCCACAGGGATAAAGTTCTCCGTGCGGCTGGAGAATGAGGCCAGGGACTGCTGGGCGTCATAGACGGCCTCTGCTTCTGCTCGCTAGTTTGTGTTATTATCTTGACCCCCACCCCTTCCCCACTCAGATTTAGCTACTGTCCATGTCAGTACCTAAACTTTCCAGAAATGAAAAGACCAAATGATGCTATTTTGAGCTTTGAAAAACATTACTAACCAAGAGAACACAGGATGGCTCTTCACAGCTCTTCCAAGTTTCAACCCTGTGTTTTGAGAATTGTCAGCATTCTTATCCACATTTGCAAATTTTCCCCCAGATGACATCTGTTTGTAAACTCGAATCAATACTTCTGCCATCATCCCGATCATTTATGCATGGAATTAATGCTGAAAAAAAATTGAGTTACGTAACTGCAAGTACTTGGCTGGCATGGAATAAAGTCTGCTTTCTTGTTGAGGACCTTGGATTGTAGACAAGTGTCCTTACTTTGGCCTCCTTATTGTGCCTTTCACACTTTTTTCTTTCTGCTGATGAATTTACCATTTAACAAGGTATCCCCACGCCATGGTGAAGTATCCTGTCTAGTTTTCTTAATGACAAGAAGGCTGTGGTGTGCTCTAAGAAGAACCCCTGTGTGTTGGACAAGCGTCACTGAAACACAAGTTATAATGCTGCTGTTCTTGAGTGCAATGTAACCAAATCAACAGTCTATGTTAAAGTGTCTTTGAACAGAAATAAGAACAAGTTTTTGTATTTATTCGGTGTTTGCTGCAACTTTACAGAATATAACTCCACTGTTAATAACAAGAGCAGACTCTCTCTCTCTCTCTCTATCTATCTATCTATCTATCTATCTATCTATCTATCTATCTATCTATCTATCTATATATATATATATATACTAAAGAAGGGCCAAGAACTGATCTGAATCCTCTACTATGAGTCTTTTTCTTGTGGTATATCTGACGATTCATGGGCTAACTCTTCAGCCTCAACTGGAAAATTATCTCTTTATTTTGCAAATTCCTCCAGATTTGAAAATTTTGATTGCTATTGAGCTAAGAAACAACTTGCTCAATCATTCATGAAGCTGGAGTATCATGCAAGATATTTAAACACTTGTGACAAAGTCATTTCCCAAGTTCCATGTGTAAACACTGTCTAAGCAGCCATTACATATGAAGTACTGGACAGAAACTAGAAACAAAACAGTGGTTTACAAGATGACCCCTATCTCTCAGAACAGAGAGAAACACAGATGTTGTGTAGTAAGTGCAGCAGTGGAGAATCAAGTCATCAGTCATTTATAAAATTTAGATGATGGACGTGGTGTTTTACAAATCTAATAGTATATAATTCTGTAAATTATTGTGAATTGATGAACAGCAGTGTGGTGTTTTCAAGTACGATGGTGACCTTTTGTGTTGAAAATATTCTAAGCAAAACAAAGTTAGACTGTCACCTGAAAAAAGTGCTCATTTTAAGGACTATATAATGTGTAATAGAAGATCCCACTTTCAAATTGATGAGCCTGAGCTGGCATCCTGTGTTGTCAGTCACCCTGCATCAGTTCATTGATAATCAGGAAAGGCAAATGTGCCTTAGGTCAGGTTCCATGGAAACAATGACACATAGAAACTTGAGTACACAAAGTTCATAAGAGAATGTATTCTCAAGCACAATTGCAAGGCAGTTTGAGAAGCAGGATTCACAAGCCAA
>CABHPQ010162704.1:67908-84879 GCA_902168405.1 Peromyscus aztecus
GGAGAGAGAGAGAGAGAGAGAGAGAGAGAGAGAGAGAGAGAGAGAGGAGGTGGTCTCTGCAACTGAGATGACCTCTATGGGTTATCCTGGTTTCAACAAAGATTCTGTCTTGCATACCTCATATCACCTAGGTGTGCGTGGTGAGCTACCCTTAATTGATTCGTTGATTTAATTGTGGCAGCTCCCCCTTTACACGGAACATAGTGTGAACAGGTAGACTTCTGGACACCACATCAACCAACCTTTGCACAGCTGGAGTGTTGCGCATTTCAATGCTAACAGAGAGATCTGGATGGACATCACAGGAAAGGCAAACCCAGTTAGGCCTAGAGATGAAGACTTCAAGGTGCTTTTATCCTCTTACGCCCAAAACCCCCGCATGCGCCTTTCCTGCTGTCTGGGTATGAATCAATCCCATGTCCATTGTAGGGCCAGTCATGGCTGCACAACTGATGGACTTCATGCTTTCCTGCTGGATGTTGATGTATGCTGTTCACTTACTAATTTGACTTTAAGCAAACGTCTTCTTCTTTTTTTTTTTTCCCCCAGGACTCGACTTTCATAAATAAGAAAGTTTGCTATATGACAAAAGGAATTTCCTGACAAAATTGTGTGATGACGCAACTGGATTAACATTTGATAGATTATAAAAGTATATCATTATTTTGTGTTATAAATAGTTAAAGTGGCTTGCCATGCAAGCCCGACAAAGCTGAGTTCAATCCTGGAATCTACACGATAGAAGTAGAGGACAAATTCCTGCTGGTGATTTCCTGACCTCCACAAGCCAGTAGTATGCATGTACTAATTTATGGGTAATAGACGCACACACATACATAGGTACACACAGGCACACACACATACACACAAGCACGCACACATACACATATACACATTCACACACACATGAACACATACACATATACATACATGCACACATACACAAGCACACACATATGCACATTCACACACACATAAACACACACATACACACACATATATACATACATACACACATGCACATTCACACACATACATACAAATAA
The DNA here is from genome assembly GCA_902168405.1 of Peromyscus aztecus. Taxonomy (NCBI): domain Eukaryota; kingdom Metazoa; phylum Chordata; class Mammalia; order Rodentia; family Cricetidae; genus Peromyscus; species Peromyscus aztecus. The sequence goes on from CABHPQ010162704.1 coordinate 68,955, forward strand.
ATGTAAAAAAATAGTAGAATGAAATATTGTCTTTCTTGTTTTGTTTTGTTTTTTTTCGATTTTTTTTCAAGACAAGGTTTCTCTGTGTAGCTTTGCGCCTTTCCTAGAACTCGCTTTGGAGACCAGGCTGGCCTCGAACTTACAGAGATCCGCCTGGCTCTGCCTCCCAAGTGCTAGGATTAAAGGCGTGTGCCACCACCGCCCGGCTGAAATATTGTCTTTCTACATGAAGTAAAATGATAAATATTTATAAAACAAGATACAGGAAAAGTCTATCCATAAGGGAATTATATGAAGCTGTAATGCCCACAGTTTATAGACTATTATTAAGACAATGTCATTAAACATAGATTACTTCCATGTTCATTAACAGATACAAGGTGTTCTTTCCAGGCAGGAAGTTAAAGCTAACAAGAAAGAAGATAATAGAAAAAAAGGTGTCATACATGTCTACAAAAAATTTAAAAGACTGATTCATCTACTGCTGGAGGCAGGGGGAGCAGGGTGGAGTGTTTTATCCCTTAATGACTTTTGAAATGGCAAATGTCATGTTTCAAATAGTTTCCATTAAAATTTTTATTGTGAGATAATGTTTATATATTTTGTGAAATACATAATTATAATTTGGTATATATATATATATATATATGCAGTGTACTGACCAAGGCAAGGTCATAAGTCCTTCCATGTACTGGAAAACTAGACTCTTGTTTTCAAGTTATTTCTGAAAACATAGTTTGTTGTATTCTACTGTTTATTGGAAACAAGATCTAATTTCTAATCTCTACCTGTATTTTGATGACCCTCCTACATTCTGTCCCTTTCAGTCTCTGATGACCACTGTTATAGTCCATTCCACTGTAACACTGACTTTTTAATTTCTTCACTGAATGAAATCATTTGGAATTTGTCTTTCTTTGTCTGGCTTGTGTTTTTTAACAGTGATTTCTAGTCCATCTGTTTTGCAGCATATGACAGTGTTTTATCATTTTTATGGATGAACAGTATAGTGTGTGTATGTGTGTGTGTGTGTGTGTGTGTCTGTGTGTCTGTGTGTCTGTGTGTGATGTGACATTCTTCTTATCCATCCATCCATTGGTTGAAATTTGGGTTGTTTCTGTAATTTAGCCATTATCAGCAGTATTGAAATAAACTTGAGACATTTCAGTGTTGTGCTGATACAACATTTTCATCTCCTTTAGTGGTATTTATGCACCAAAGGTATTTCAAAGTTATTGCCAAACGACGTCTACAATAGCTGCTAATATACACTCTCACTGTGAGTGTGTGGGTTCCCTGTATCCTCATCAGGCTTTGTTAGATTTGATTTTGATGCAGGCATCCTAGCTGGTAAGAGATAATACCATTATGGGTATGAAATGCAATTCCCTGGTACTTAGTGATATGGAACAATTTTTCATGTGTTTATTTTTCCATGCAAATGTCTTCTATATTCATGTGCCCTTCTTTTAATATGACTTGGTTTCTTCATATATCTTGCTCAAAACTTATTTACAGGCATCTTTTATCCTTCTCTCTTTACAAGGCTGGCAATAACTTTACCAGAGAATAATGTTGAACACAGGTGGTTCTAGAATCCATAGAGATAAAGACACTATATTGTTCAGTCTTTGACTATTGTATCTCTGTTGGGTGTAATAATGGATAATATGGATGAATAAATGTGGTAAAGATCAACTAACCCCTTCACTCTCCTAATAATTGAATCTAGAAGCTAAGGTGGTTGTGAGCACACTGTGCTTCACTCTTATGCTGTTGTCACAAGCAAATGTGGAGATTTGTGGTTGACTAAAGCTCTGTGGTGTTATGTGAGCAGGAACAGAGATCTTTAAGATGTTACTCTGACTTGTTATTTCTCCTCCCTTCCAGCTGGCTAATGGTAACAATTGAGAGCAGGATTGGAAACCTATCCGCATAGAGTACATCTATTTTAGATTTCAAATGTGAACAATTTTTTTGTTGGAAAATAAAGATGGTATCTGGAAGTGGGATGATTCATGAAGGAAAAAAAAAAGGATTATATGTAGCATGGACAAAGTAGCAGATGGAAAAATTCATAAATATTGTGAGCTGTGAAACTGACAAATGTCATTATGCTGTGGTAAAATGTTCAGAAATGTTGCTGTGCCATAGCTTGGAAGACAAGTGATGTACTCCTCAGCCTGTACTTCTGAAAATTCAGTCGGCATAATTCTAAGATTCTGTATTGCTTGCTTGTCAAACTTCAGTAAGTAATAAGTAAGTGTCGGAAGGAAACCAATGGACACATGACCTTGCTGCTCTTCCAGGGGACCTGAGTTCACTTCTAAGCACCTATATCAGACAGCTCACAACTCCCCGTAACTCTAGCTCCTGAGGGTCTGTAAGGCCCTTTTGTCCCTGCAGGTACCTGCACACATATGGCAACATAAAAATGTGTGGGTCTCCCTTTCCTCTGAGGTCACTGGCCACTGACCCACAAGGAAGACGGAGCAGAAGCAGCGAGCAGGGCTCAGATGGCTGTGAGCATGATAGAAAGAACTTCGGGGAGTCAGCTTTAGAAGGACAGTTCATTTTATTGTTCCCAAGGTAAGGCATATATAAGGGTTCTTAGGGTCATGGGTGGGAACAGCTGATTGGTCATAACACAGCACCTAATTATCATACGGGCAGGAGGAAAGAGGGAGACTTAAGTGCTGAGTCATACAACATTTGCAGAGAGCTCTGTACCGGGTCATCCTGCAAATAAGGCCAGGCATCTGAGCTTAGAGACATTCTCCAATTAAGGTTAGTGGAGCAGAGGAAGCCCCGCTGAAAAAGGGAGTCCTCCATTTTATTCCCAGCTCAGAGATCTATCCAGACATGGTGGGCTGCAACCTTAACAGCAGGGGTTCTCTAACAGAAAGGTACATATACATACACACATAAATAAAAGGAAATCTGAAACAAACGAAATTGGCCAGTCTTCACATGGAGGGCAGCAAAAGAACCATAATAAAGAAGGAGTTCTACTGCAGACCTTGATCACTAATAAACACTTGAACCTTCAAACCTTCGTTGAACCAAAGAAGGTGAGAAGAATATCCTGCCCCAAAGGTGGAACATGTACCAACTCATCCTCAAGCTTGTCATAAAGATAAAGTGCAATGATGTCCAAGGCAATACAGTGGGAGCCATGGAGAACAAGACATAAAGGAATTACACCTGAATGCACACACTGAGAGACCCAGCTAAGTAAAGCAAGAAACTTAGCCAACAGCGGGAGACATCTCTGTGATTTTGTAACTACTCTCCAACACAGGACTCTCTGTTCCCCATGCTCTCCATTTCAGTGCTTACTTCCTTATGATTCTATCATTCCCACTGTTCAAATATATTTAAACATTCAGAAAGGGAGGGGAAAACATTACCGTATGTGGTTAAAAGGTGTCTTGCCTTTGAATAACCAAATTCATATATAATAGGAATGGAAGCATATCACAGAATCCCAAAAGTTGGGGCTGGATGCAATAAATACATGAAGAGTTACATGACAAGAATGGAGAATTAGAAGGTTCTAATTGCTCACAGCATGATTTTTTTAATGCTTTCTTCTAGGAAGACTCTGATGCTTCTAAACTTTGGATAATAGTGCATGGGAAGAATTAATGGGTGCAACCTTCAGACCATTTCCTAAGAGATAATTTGATGGGCCTTTTCTCCTTTATTGGCCATAAATTGACAAGAGGTATAATTATTATGAAGGGGCAATCTTGTGGGAGGAGGACATCCCTTGTCTCTTTTGGACAGCTGAACCCTATCATGGATGACTCTGGGTGCTGGGCTGAGAATAGAGTATAAATTAGCAAATGTGGAAACAAGGCAGTTAGGAGGCATTCTGGGGATGCATGTGTGAGGGTAAGATAGTTTGGACGTGAGTAGAGCAATGTGATTCTGAATATATTTAGATGTTAGAGCCAACAGGATTTTCTGATGTGTTAGAAAAGAGGTAAGAGAAGAGAGAGTTTTAGCGATGTTTTCTAAGATTTTGGCATGAACAACCGAAATGGAAAATTATCATCTGAGTAATGGAAGAACACAGGTGAATATGTGTTTGAAGGGATGATCATCAGTATCTCCTCTGTTTGCCCTTCCCAAAGTGATCAGTACATCTCTCTTAGGGTCCTCCTTGTTTCCTTGTTTCCTAATTTCTCTGGAGCTGTGGGTTGTAGTCTGGTTATCCTTTACTTTACATCTAGTATCCACTTATGAGTGAGTACATACCATGTTTGTCTTTCCAAGTCTGGGTTACCTCATCCAGAATGATGTTTTCTAGTCCCATCCATTTGCCTGCAAATTTTGTGGTATCATTGTTTTTTTACAGCTGAGTAATATGCCATTGTGTATATGTACCACATTTTCTTTATTCATTCTTCAGTTGAGGGGCATCTAGGTTGTTTCCATGTTCTGGCTATGAGTAAACTGGGGATGAGAGGGGCAATAGAGAGTAGGGGATGAGGGATGAGGACATGAGGGAATGGGATGGTACAGATGGGGGAGGGACAGAATAGGAGAACAATGAAAGATATCTTGATAGAGGGAGACATTATGGGGTAAGGGAAAAACCTGGTGCAAGGGAAATTATCAGGAACCCACAAGGATGACCCCACATTAGACTACTAGCAATAGTGTTGAGGGTACCTGAACTAGCCTACCCTGGTAATCAGATTGGTGAATACCCTAACTGTCATCATAGAGCCTTCATCCAGTAAATAATGGAAGCAGATACAGAGATCCACAACCAAGCACCAGGCCAAGCTCTGGGAGTCCATTTGAAGAGAGGGAAGAGGGATTGTATGAACAAGGGGGGCTCAAGATCATGATGGGGAAATCTACAGAGACAACTGAACCAAGCTCAAAGGAACTCACGAACTTTAGACCAACAACTGTGGAACCTGCATGGGACTGGACTAGACCCTCTGCATATGGGAGGAAATTGTGTAGCTGATTCTGTTTGAGGGGCCCCTGGCAGTATGATCACGGTGCATGAGTAGGCTTTCTGGATCCCATTACCTATGGTCGGACCCCTTGCTCACCCCTGATAAAGCTGAGAGGGGCTTGGTCCTACCTCAACTGAATGTACCAGGCTTAGCTTTCCCCCCAGGGGAGAACTTACCCTGTTGGAGGAGGGGATGAGTGGAGGGGGGGGAAGGGGGAGTGGGAGGAGGGATGAGAGAGGGATCTGTGGTTGGTATGTAAAATGAATTTAAAAATAATTAAAAAAAGAAGGAATGATCAGAAGTTCTTATTCATCCATAGAGTTAAAAACACCTGTTCAATTGATGATTTGAACTAGCAACACATATACACACACACATATTGATTTTGTCAAGTTATTTTTAATTAATTTTTCTCATTTTACTTCAGAATTTATGAATATACAGAAATTATTGCTCATATACAGAAAACTATTGCAAACATTACTAGGACTCACCCATAATTATTTCAAGTAAAGATGTTTTTTTCTTTCTCTTCCAGATTTACTCTATCAGGCATCTTGTGAAGAACAGGCCTCAAATCCGATCTGAGAACAGTTACGGTTACTCCCGTAACAAGTGTGCTCCTAATGCACCAGTGGGCACACTTGCTGAGGTCAGTGTTGTAGTTCATAAGGCTCACAGCTTTGTAATATCTTTGAGGCCTTATCTCTCTCAGCATCCTGCATAGCATGTGAATCCCAGCATCCTGGGATTAGAATGTCAACCAGGAGGGAGGAAGTTTCTAGTTTAGTTGTAACTTGCTTTCTCTGTACATCTTGTAACCAAGATGTATGGTGTTTTCAGTAGTATGGTATTACTGCTGCAAGTTCTAGTTCTGGTGGGCAATCACGAAGAATGGCAACAGCCTTTGTTATTTTGCAGGCTTCTGGGATCCTCCTTTCTAACTTGAACTCTGAGGCTGCTGGAAAGAAGATTCTCTTGCAAGGCACACTTAGAAACCTTTAGACCATTTATGCACATATGGAACAGGCCTGTTTTATCATCTATCCTTTTCCTTTGTTACTGTGTCCTAATAGGCTAGAAGTTGGTTGATTTTATCACAGAGCTCATTCTTTGTCAGCTTATCCAGAGAGGTTTTGGTAGGGTCCAGATGTGGTCAAGTTGACAACCAAAATTAGCCATCATAACCATCAAGAATATGCAAATTTAAACTACTGTGATATTCCAGCTCATGCTACTCACAATATCTATTATGCAGAAAGTCATATGACAACAGATACTGGGAAGACTGAAGAAAAGAGAAAACTTATTTATCATTGATGGGAGTATGAACTGTTGTACCCACTATAACAATTAGTGCATAGATTCCTCATAAGGATAGAAATGGACCTACCATATGATCCAGCTACAACACTCCACTCCTTGGCATGTATTGAAAGGCCTCCTGCTTCAGAGATAGCTGCACATATATGTTCATTGTTGCTGTATGCATGATAGCCTAGAAATGGAATCAGTCTAGGAGGCCATAAAAAGAAGAATGGGCATATGGCGTATATGTACAATGGAATTCTATTCAGCTGAAAGAAAAAGGAAATTATAAAATTTACAGGTAATTGAATGGAATTGGAAAATGCATATTGAGTAACCAATGTGCAAAAAGGCAAATGCCACGTTTTCTCCCATATGTGGATCCTAAAGTCAAATATTAAGGTTTTATGTTTAATTGGGAGCATCTGTATAAGCCAGAAAATAAGAATGGGACATGGGAGGGATCTTAAGGGAAGGGCAGCTAGTATAAAATAATAGATATCAAAGAATAGAGGGAGATGCTAGTGGTGGAGAGGTTCAAACACACATGAAATGGGAGAAGGGGAGAAAGAAGGCAGAGGGAGGGAGAATTAGCCGAAGTAAAGAAAATATGAAAAATCCATAGAAAGACCACCGCTTCTTAATCCAGTTTAAAAAGATAAGTTAAAAAAATAGAACATAAATATCCTCCATGTCTGGATAATAGAGCTCTATAGAAGCTTGTTTATCAAACAAAGTCTGATTCTTAAATAGGACAAATTATGCATAGTACATACTTGCTCGATATTTTCTATTAAGAGCTTTCTTCACTGACAAGGAGTTTGTTTTTTCATGTAGACAAGTTAAATGCTTTTATTTTTTTTTTTATCAATTTTCTAAGTAAAGTAATTATATAGTCAACCTCAGAGGTGTCAAATCGTTTTCTAGCAGTCCCTAGTTTCTCAGCTGTCTTTTAGCTTTTTTTCTCAATATCATAAAATTTTCCATTGAAAATAATTTTATAATACAGTGTATTTTGATCATGGTTTTTTTTCTTTCTTGGATCCTCCCCATCTCTCCACTGATCCAACAACACACCTCTCTTTCTTCCTTTAGAAAATAAATAGGCAAATTTAAAAGAAAAAACCTGGATCAAAACAAAACAAACAGAGAAAAGAAAAACATGAGAAACACACACACACACACACACACACACACACACACACACACACACACGTATTCCATAAAATCAAAAATTTGGAACCAAAATAGGTAAGCAAGAGAAGAGCAAGGTAGATATGCCCAGACAACGCATTATGAGAGAAAACACCTCCATAAAAACCTTCACATTCATTTTGTGTTGGCCATCTACTGATGGTCATGGAGCTTCCCATAAGTGTTGTTGGTATACCAGTGAGACTCCACTGTAGGAACTAATTTTTCCTTTGTAAGTGGTTGTCAGCTGGAGACAGTTTATGGGTTAGGCATGTGGGCTCATGTCCACTTCCTCTGTCAGTGCTGGCACCTGATCTGGCTTGGACCTATGCAGGCCCTGTGCAGGCTACTACAGTCTCTCAGAGCTGATATGTATCATTCCTGCTGTGTTTAGAAGGCCTTGTTTCGTTGGTGTCTTTAATCCTCACTGGCTCTTAGAATTTTTCCTCTTCTTACACATAGTTCCTTAAGCTGTGAGGGAAGAGTTTTGCTGAAAACATTCCATTTAGAACCGAGTGTTCTCTCACTTTATACACATTTTCTATTTGTGGGTCTCCATATTTGTTTCCATCAACTGCAGGAGGATGCATCTCTGCTGAGCGAGACCCTGATGCATGAGCACAGCATAATGCCACTAGGAATAATTTTATTGTTGTTTTGTCCTTTAGCACAATAGTAGCATTTGGTATTCTTCTAAGTCTGTGGGCTATGTAGTCTCAGGTCAAGCAGTGTTGGGTATGGGCTCCCTTTCATGAACTGGGCCTTATTTCTAATCAATTAATGGTTGGTTACTCCACAACTTTTGTGCCACTATTGTACCAGCATATCATGTAGACAGGTCACAATTGTAGATTGAACAGTTTGTAGTGTGGTTGGTGTTTACCTTTCTCTGGTAGCTTGCAGAGTACCTTCCAGTACCATGAATAATAATCAGTAGGGGTGAAGGCTCTAGGTAGCCATTAGAGAGCAACCAATAGCCTTGAAAATAGCCTGAAGTGTTTGGGAGTTCCTATGGGGCTCCTTTGGTCAACAACTCAATTAGATATAACCTACTCCTGTCAATGGAGTTTTCATTTGGTGTTGAGAAGGGTCTAGTTGCAGTTCTGAGACAGATTTCTTTGGTGATGTGATTTAGATCTCTCTCTCTCTCTCTCTCTCTCTCTGTCTGTCTCTGTCTCTGTCTCTCTCTCACTCACTCTCTCTCTCTCTCTCTCTCTCTCTCTCACACACACACACACACACACACACATATATATATATATAAGATTCTGCTGTAGTAGTCTTGTATAATATTTGAGGGGCCAGCCTCAATATTATACATCCCAGGGGTTCAGGAGAGAAAACTACTAATGGCGAGGACTATTTTCGGGAAAAATGAATCTCAGCACACTGAGCTCTTAGTCCATTCACTTTAATACAACCTTCGTCTCTTGCTTTACAGTTATATATCCAAACAATCACAATCCTTCCCTCCACCCAGGTCACCCAGCCTGAATTTCCTCAGGCAGCGATTGTCCTCTATCAGGGTCAAATGGAGGGGTGATAAGAATGACAAAGAGGGGCAATAATTGTTAATTACCATTTGCAACCCAAAGGGGAAGTGACTGATGAATTAACTAAAGGCTAAATTTGGGTAATATCTAAGAAGAGGGATCTTATGTGCTCAACTATAACCTCAAACGTGATTGGTAAAAAATGTTAAAAATCTGTAAGTTGCTAGGTCAATGGGAGAAAATAAAACTGCCTTCCTTTTTCCTATGGCTCCAAGCTATCTGCCATTTTTTTTCTGCAGGGTAGGGGAAAGTGTACTCAGTCGTTAGTGTACAGCTAGATGCATCTGGTGGTAGTTAAAGGGAGATCTGGAACTAGAGGTAACATTTGGGAAAGGAGGAAGTTAAGCTTAATTGGCACATCTGCCAGGCCTTCTCAAACAGGTAGTCTGGACGCTTAAATCTGTTCTTAGAGAGTACAGAGGTATCTCTGATGAGGTGCTTTCCTCCAACTGGGGATGGACCTGGCCGGATGCTGCCAATAATAATAATTACAGGGAGGTTTGAACTGGGGGGTTCTGGCTGAGCATAGCTGTTAGCACAGAAAGTTATCTAAATATTCCTAGAAGTGGTTAGGTAAGGAGTTAGAGGTCTATAAAGTTAGTGAGGCTGTAAGAAGGGAGAGTCTGAGCTAAATTGTATAAAGCTATTACTTAATGTCCACCTGACCTAGGCAGTGTCCCCTTGTGGAATTTACCTTAAGTCAGGGGGACTTGCATGTGGGCTGCTATCACTGTTAGTCCTTGAAAGTTGGGCACCCACCTAGGTGGTGTCTCCTGTAGTTCTTGAAAGTGGCTAACGGAGATATCTGATTCCAGAGAAAGCCTTTTCTGAGGCTGTTCTCCAAATACCTGGAATGTTTATGTCCAGAGAGTGACCAGTCCACACTGTTTGCCTTTCTTAGGGAAAAGTCAATTGGGAATACTATGAAGGCACACATGATTTTCATAACAGAATACAAGCCAAGTAACACCAAAAACTCCTTGGAATTTGGCTTCCTCTGGAGGAATTCCCTGATCCCTCCAGGTAGTGACTTTGCCATAATCAACTGAGTTCTTATGATATATTCCTGCAGCCCGCAGCATAATAGGTTTTCATATGACCCCTCAAATGATCCTTAGTGTTAGCTGTCACTGCTCATATTCCCTCTCCCCTCTCTCTTATCATCTCTTCCCTTTCCGTCTCCATTTAGTCCTCCCATTCCAGTCTTGTCCCCCTATCTCTTCATAATTATGTATTCTAGTTTCCCTACCTTAAGAGTTTTTTCCATCTTTTCTAGCCACTTACCCTATACCGAACCCCTGTGTTTATAATATAAATAGTATCATGCCTATTAAAGACTTAAAAGCTAACATCCACATTTAAGAGAATAAATGTCATATTTGTCCTTTTGAGTCCTCAGGTTGATTTTTTTCTAGTTTAGCTATGTACTTTTAAATTTCATGATTTCATTTCTTTTAAACTACTGAGTAATATTCCATTGTGTAAATGTACCACATTCTCATTAATCATTCATCTGTTGATGGACATCTAGGCTGTTTCCAATTTCTGGCTACTATGAATAGAAGAGTAATGAACATGGATGAACAAGTATCTCTGTAGTAGGAGGTAGAAGCCTTTGTATACAAGCCCAAGAGTGGTATAGTTGGGTCTTTAGGTAGATATATTGTTAGCTTCCTGAGGACAATCACACTGATTTCCATAGTGGCTGTACAAGTTTGCATTCTCATTAGCAATGAATGAGTAGTCTTCTTGCCAGCATGAACTGTTCTATGTTTCATTAATCTTGGCCATTCTGACTAGAATAAGAAGATATCTCAAAGTAATTTTACATTTGTCTGCTGGCTAAGGATGTTGAACATCTCTTTAAGTGTTTCTCAGCCATCTGTGTTTCATCCTTTGAGAACTTTCTATTCAATGTTGTCTCCATTTTTTAAAAATTGTGTCATTTGTTTTCTTGAAGTCCAGTTTTTTTGAGTTTTTCATATATTTTAGATCTTAGCCCTTTATAAGATCTTTATTAGTAAAGATATTTCTCCATTCCGTAGCATATCTATTAGTCTGAATGTTGGTGTCTTTTGCCATATAGAAGCTTCTGAGTTTCATGAGGTTCCATGTAGATGGACATTTTTTTCCTACTCACCAGTTCCCAAATAACTGACAGGTAGACTTAATATAAATTACAAATGCTCAGCCAATAGCTTAGGCTTGTTACTAGCTAACTCTTACATTTAAGTACATTAACCCATATTTTTTATTTACGCTTTGTCACATGGCTTGGTACCTTTTCTCAGTATAGCATGCCCATCTTGCTTCTCTCTGCATCTGCTCACTAGTCCAGACTCTGTCCTCTTTCTTCCCAGCACCCTTCTAGTGCGGCTCTCCTGTCCAATCTCTTCCTGCCCAGCTATAGGCCAGTCAGTTCTTTATTAACCAATGAGAGTAATACATATTCACAGTGTACAGAAGGATTATTCCACAGCAGTCCCATTTATTAATTATTGGTCTTACTGCTTCTTCTGTTGGTGTCCTGTTCAGAAAGTCTTCTCCTGTGCCAATGAGTTCAAGATTATTCCTTACTTTGTCTCTATCAGGTTAAGTGTATATAGTTTTATGTCAAGGTCCTTGATTCATTTAGAGTTGAATTTTGTTCAGGGTGTTAAATATGGGTCTGTTTATATTCTTCTACATGCAGCCATATAGTTTTAAGAGCACTTTTAAATTTTTGTAGAGGATTCAGTGTATATTTTTGTCTTCTTGTCAAAAATCAAGCATCCAAATGCATGTGGACTTATATCTAGGTCTTCCATTTGATTCAACCAATGAACTTTTTTGTGCCAATACTATATTGTTTTTATTACTATAGTTTTGTAGTATAATTTGATATCAGGGATGGTGATACCTAAAGAAGTTCTTCTAATATTCAGGATTATTTTTAGCTATCCTTGTGTGTGTGTGTGTGTGTGTGTGTGTGTGTGTGTGTGTGTGTGTGTTTTCATATGAAACTGAAAGTTGCCCATTCAAGATCTGTGAAGTATTGTTTTTGAGTTCTGATGGGGATTGCATTGAATCTGTAGATTGCTTTTGGTAGGATGGCCGTTGTCAGTATATTAATCGTACTGGTCCCTGAACATGAGAGACCATTCCATCTTCTGATATTTTCTTCTGTTTCTTTCTTCAATGTATTAGAGTTTAGCATACAAGTCTTTCACTTGTTTGGTTAGAGTTTCCCTAAGATATTTGAGGCTATTGTGAATGGTGTTATTACCCTGATTTCTTCCTTAGTTTATGGAGAGACTGGGCATCCTTGTCTTTTTCTTGATTTTAGTGGAAATGCTTTGGTTTCTATTTATATTGATGTTAGCTATGGGTTTGCTGTAAATCACCTTTATTATGTTTAGGTATGTCCCTTGTATTCTTAGTCTCTCCAGGACTTTTATCATGAAGTGATGTTAAATTTTGTCACAGGCCTTTTCTGTATCTAATGAGATGATTATGTGGTTTTTGTCTTCCAGTTTGTTTATATGGTGGATTGCATTTATCAATTTACATATGTTAAAACATCCCTGTACCTCTGAGATGAAGCCTACTTGATCATGTAGATTATCTTATTAATGTGTTCTTAGATTCAATTTGCAAGTATTTTATTGTTTTTCAATGTTTTCAATATCAAATAGACTAAAATAATTTCCATTTCTTCCAAAGTGCCCACAAAAATTTCCTAGAAACAGACTTCTCTATTTCTTCAATGCACCTCAATTTGCAACAGGTACAATTTTTTTGTTAGCACCTGAATATTGCCCGGTATAGGTTCTTTAAAAATTCCTTATTTCTTTTACATAAAGAATGATGTTTAACAATTAAGATCTGTCTCAGAATCTGCTGATTGCTGTTGATGGTTTTGCTTAAAGACTGTGGTAAAGGTTACAGCAAAAAAATTATTTCTAAGCAGAATGAGTTTCACTTGAGATGTCCAATTATAATTCCATATCAGGGGCCTACTATTATTTTCCTGAAGCTGCTCACAAATGTCATCATTCTGAGAACTTACAGCCTTCTACTCAGTGGCACTTGCCCCTTCGTTTTCTCATGAAATCATGTGCCTGTGCTCCCTCATCCTTGAGGTGACCGATGGAGGAAAAGGGGACCAGAGCAGCCTGAAACAGGTCACAGCATACGGCGCAACTGCTGGCTGGATGGCATTTTTTCAAACTCAATTTGTAAGAAAAGTGGGATGAAAGCAGAGAATGAAATTGAAGCATAATTATTTTGGAGACTGCCATAATTTTGGAAATTAGCATGAGAAATTTCATGTAAATGCACATGTGTTATATAAATAACAATTCTCTCAAAATTCATTATGATTCTATATTTGTTAATAAAGGTCTCACTTTATATGTCCAAAAAATGGATTCCTCAAGACTTTACATTTTTGAGTGACAGGGCCTTTTAGTCCTATTCTCCTTGATGCCTACATAGATTCAACTCAAAGTTACAAAGCTGTGCTTCTTTGACATCGCTGACACATTTCAGGGATGCTTCCTGTCCCTTTGGCTAGTTTTACATCCTTTTCAGATTTATTTATTTTTTATGTGTATGTGTGTTTTGCCTACATGTATGTGTGTGCACCACATGCATGTTTGCTTGCAGAGATCACAAGGGTGTGGGTTTCCTGGAACTGGAGCTATGGGTTGTGAGCCACCGTGTGGGTGGCGCTCCTCTGAAAGAGTTATGGGTGCTTTTAACCTCTGAGGCAACTCTCCAGCTCTTCTTTGGTTACTTTAAATATATTATTAATTTCTTGTATGAGCCTTTTTTTTCTGAAAAGAAAACTATAGTGTCCCACAATTTATAATTTAGCTTCTGTCCTCAATATATGGTGTTTCTTCACCTTATCTGTATAATTTATTAATATTCACAGGATGTAGTATAAGACAGTTACAGTTTATTTGCCTACTGAAATTATTTGCCTAGTGAAAACAAAAATCCAGAAGCAAACTTTGTGTGATTACCCAGCTTCCTTTAGTCTGTGAACCCAGTTTTCTCTGTAGTATATGACTAGTGGTTATGATCAAGGCAGCTGGAACACAAGGGTCCTTTAGCAGAGATGAAAGTGATTTTCTTTGTTCACACTTCAGCAAGTTTTATAATCATTTCAATTAAGATTCATTCATTTTAAATACAGAACAAGAATCTTTCTTGGATTTATTGCCTGGGCCAAAGGTTTTCAAATTCTTACCTGATTTCCCAAATGAAATTAGAGGTTTGACTGTTAAGTTCTCCTTTAAGAATAATCACTCTTTAAATGAATTGGGATATGAACAGAGGGAAGACAGATGTGGCACTTGGAACACATTCCTACACATTGGGTGAACAGCCATAATGAGGCTTTGTATTTCCATAGTGAGATAATTTTAATTGACAAATGGACTACTATGGAAATGACTTTCAACCCTACCTCTCATTTATTCAAGGTTATAAGAATGAACTGATTGCAAGTATAATTTATTGTGTCATCTCTGATACTATTTTATTTCTCCTTAATGATTTACACTGAAGACATGTAGTTATATAATAGTAATGATATATAGTAGTTTGCGGGTAGACATTTATATTTCACCTAATTAAGGACAAAGCAGAATTGCCAAGCACAGAGAAAAACTTAGGCTGATTTTAATAAGGTTTTAGGAAATTATGAAATATATCTTTGGAAATATTCCAGTTGACTGAAGTCCTAAAACTACTTGGAATTTTAAAGAAGTTGGTAAAATTCCTATTAATATTTCTAATATTCCATTAACAGATTTATTGCATTGGTTTGCATAGTATCTAATTTATCATTTTGTCTTATATGCAACAGAGAACATGATTAAACCAAAGCAAGTATTTGCCAGGATGAGTAAAGTCATTCTTTATTTTCTCTGACACATGATTCTAACCTCAAAGAGATTTGTTTATCTTGGAAAAGAGAAAAATAATGCCACCTCCATATAATCAAAGATAAGATTGAAAAGCCATGCTTCATGATGTAATCTCAAAGAATATTAGACATCCAAATTCATACTGACAGTAAGACCACAAAGCAGGCTCCTTAAGTTACTTTAATATTTGTGAAAAATAGCTAGCTGCATGTATGCCTTGAGGCAGAGCTTTTGATACATTATATACAATCTCATTTTTTTTGGTTTTTCGAGACAGGGTTTCTCTGTGTAGCTTTGTGCCTTTCCTGGAACTCACTCTGTAGACCAGGCTGGCCTCGAACTCATAGAGATCTGCCTGCCTCTGCCTCCCGAGTGCTGGGATTAAAGACGTGTGCTGTGGGAATGTTCTGTATGGCAAATGTGTTGTTAATAAAATACTGATTGACTGTGGGCCAGGCAGGAAAACTCTAGCCACAAATGGCGCCAGAACGTGGGGCAGGAATTTCCACTTAAAACCTGAGAAAGCGTAAAAAGAAGATTCTAAAACGGAGCTAAAACAGCTTCCTAGTTGTCTTTCTCAAGTTAGCCGCAGCCTGCGGGCTTGAACTACTGTATGGCGGGTTCCTGGCGTGTGTGTTTGACCTGCAGTGTGGCGGGAATGAGGCCTCTGCAAGTGGCACATTGGGCTGCGTGGTGGATTTAGCCTTTCCTAGTACAAAACAAAAAAAAAGAGATTTCTGGGCTAAACGCTGCTTTGATAGAAGCATAGACCCACGAAGGCTCCCAGAGCTGACGGTAAATGTATCACTGCCATGTTGGGAAGCTGAGGTGGGCGGAGCCAGCAGCCACAGCACCCTTTCAGTCTTAGAAATGCTGCAGTTTAAAACAACTGATTCACAATAAGACAGACTCAGATGGAACAAGACTTTAAATGCTTTAAAATGTGTGTAAAAATGTACGTAGGCTTCAAAGA
>CABHPQ010162705.1:0-20368 GCA_902168405.1 Peromyscus aztecus
AGATGACAGATGGACGGGTGGACAGACAGATGGATAGATGAATGGAGAATTAGTTGGTTAGTACACTGGTGGCTGCTTAGTTTTTAGTATTTGTGCCTTATAGCCTGGCAGAGTGCTTGAAGCGCTAGAGTCAGTCAATAATCACTCATGAGCACCATCTGTGTTTGAGCACCTGTACTGAACACCAGAAGTGTTCTCCTTCTCTTCCAAGAACTCAACAAATCAAGTTCCCGTGGTATTCCCTAGCACAAGGTGGTCCACAGTTGCGCAGATCATTCCATTTAATTAAACCAACACTCAGGAGTCCCAAATTTGTGCAAATACTTCACCATGATACACCACCAAGTAATGCCTCACACACAGAAGTCCAGTTCCAGACGGTTTCTACCCTGTGGAGCTGCAGTCGACTTCACAGCCTACAGTTTGAGGGTCCGTCAGTAACCTGCTCTTTGAAGCACGCCTTCCCTCCATGCCGTCGGCCTCTCATTGCAAAAGCAGCTATTGTTCTTGGTTGATCACATCTAGACAGCAAATGATCATTCCTATCCTTTGTCCTGGAGGTTTACTACCTGTTTGGATTCTGGCGATTGTAGTTACGAGTTAAGCCACCTTGTATTCCAGGTCAGCGCTTCTCAAAGTGACTGAGTCTAAGATTCCTTGGCTCCTTTTTGAGCTCCAGTCACATCCCAGCTGTCCCCAGCTCCCGTCCATGCATGCCGAGGATACTGGCTCAGGCATTGTTGTCTGAGTGTGGAAATTCTAGGTTTTCACTCTCTAGTCACCTAGAGCTCTTTTTGTTAATTTTAATTATTAAAAAGTCAGTTTCACAGTTCTACTATCCACAGAACCAAGCTAGCCATTGGGAGGGGTACTGTGGCTAGTGACTACCTTCCCAAAGCCCAGATGTGGTGTTTCTGGCATTGTGGAGAGTTCTTTCAAGCAGGCGATTGCCCGCAAACTGTATAACTTAAGATCCTTTAACAGTCGGAAGACGGAAGAGACATCCATGTGTTTCTGTCCCCAGGGAGCCCCAGGACTCACTGGCATTCCTGGACCTAAGGGAGTAAAGGGGGACTCCAGGACAGTAACCACCAAAGGTTAGTTCTCCGTGAGTGAGCACTTCTTGGCTCAATTAACAACCTGTGGGTCCCCATGCGGGTAGATTCACATGCAAATCTTCCCCAGGTGAGCGAGGACAGCCAGGCATCCCTGGTGTACATGGGATGAAGGGTGATGACGGTGTCCCGGGACGTGATGGGCTGGATGGATTTCCTGGCCTTCCTGGCCCTCCGGTAAGCAGTTGCCATGGTGCGGCCAGTCCAGCCCACTCACCAAGGCCTTCATGCTCTTTACACATTAAGGGGTCGGGGCCTTGGCACTGGCACTCACCCAACCCCATGCTCAGGACAGGTCCATTCTGTTTTAGTCAGCAGACATCGTGTTTTTAAAGACTAATGACTGAAGTCCAGTGTCAAGCCCCAGGTGAACACTTCAAAAAATAGAGAAATACACATCATGCTCTACTACAGAATAAGACCCATGTATTGTCAGGAAAGTGTCTTCCCTCTCTGTTCCCAGAGCAGATCTTGGAGAGGCAGTCTCCCTCAGTGTTCACAAACCTTGCTTGCTCTAGCTGTAAGCTAAGAACAAAATGTCCACCGGCAGAAAACCCATTGGCTTGCCCACACACACCATCCACCTAAGTCTGGGCTGGTCCATTCCATGATCTCTAGTGGCCCTGTGAAATGTTTTATTAACACACACACACACACACACACACACACACACACACACACACACGAGTCTAAAATATGGATGCACACATGCTTTGAGAACCCTACAAACAGAAAGAGAGCTTGGCCCAGTAATAATAATTCCTGTAATACTCTCTTACCTTTGAATGCAAAGGAGCAAAGTAACGTCATAGGCAGACTGACTTCTCACCAGCTCCTGCCTACCTACCATCAGAGGTCCCCTTTCATCCATGACTCTGCAGGCATGCTGGGACAAGCAGCATCTCATTAGCTATATATGGCACTGACACTGGGGCCCTGATGGATGCTACCACGTGAGCATTGCCCCTTCCCACTGCCCAGAGCTCACATTCCCTACCTTGATCCCTCCATTGCCCACCCAAGTGCCCCCCGCTGGCTGGAATCATCACCACAGGACCTGCCCTAGCCTATCCTCATTCCAATCTGTAATCGCTCCTTATTCTAAGAGCTCCTTCTTTTCCAATGAGCTCCTTTCCTCTAAGGATGCTGTCCCTCGTGAACAACAGACATGTCACACATGCTAATCCCAATAGATGAACTGGAGTTCCTGTGCCCATGGCCCTAAATATAAATGTGTGTCTCCTGGGCCCCCCGGCCCTCCGCTGTGCTGATTGGTGAGGCTATAAAACCTAACTTTGACTCGGTCACTTGTGTAGACATTTTCCTCCCAGCTCTCCTGCTGTGGGAAATTCTGTATGGCAAATGTGTTGCTAATAAAACACTGATTGGCAGTGGCTAGGCAGGAAGTATAGGCGGGGCTAACAGAGAGAATTAAAAGAACAGGAAGGCAGAGGGAGTCACTGCCTGCCAGCCACCGCCAGGACAAGCAGCTTGTAAAGATGCCGGTAAGCCACGAGCCATGTGGCAAGGTATAGATTTATAGAAACGGATTAATTTAAGCTATAAGGACAGTTAGCAAGAAGCCTGCCACGGCCATACAGTTTGTAAGCAATATAAGTCTCTGTGTTTACTTGGTTGGGTCTGAGCGGCTGTGGGACTGGCAGGTGAAAGAGATTTATCCTGACCGTGGGCCAGGCAGAAAAACTCAAGCTACACTCTCCTGTTTTTGACCTACAGCACAGAGTTCCAGCAAAATAGGGAAGGGGAATTGGGAAGCCATAGCTGACTCTGGTGTCTGTGGGCATTTGAAGGTGACTGGGATTCTCTTACAGGGCGATGGCATCAAAGGCCCTCCAGGGGACGCAGGTCTCCCTGGCTTACCTGGAACCAAGGGCTTTCCAGGAGAAGTGGGTCCTCCAGGACACGGCTTACCAGGCCCAAAAGGCGAACGTGGCTTCCCTGGTGATGCTGGATTTCCAGGACCTCCAGGCTTACCTGGTCCTCCAGGTCCCCCAGGAACCCCAGGACAGATAGGTAAGAAGGAGTCCTGCTCTCATCCTCCTGAGTCCTGGGACAGTCAGGGTGGCTGCGTCCCCTGCTCCTCTAGACCCATGCATGTGTGCCCAGGGAACCAGGCAGGAGCTTCATGCTCCACATCTGTTCACAGTACATGGGCCAGATGTGCAGTGCAGGATCCTCAGGACCACTGCCTTCTCTGCTAGGTAGCTGGAATGTAGAACTTCTTTGGGCAAATGAGGTCACCCCTGCCCGACCTGCCCAGGACCACATGTACAAATGCACACTCAAACACGCGCACAGACCTGGGTAAGTCGATGGCTGTCACCGGTTCTCACCTTGCCTCCACCTTCGTTTGTGTCTCCCCAGACTGTGACACAGGTGTGAAAAGGCCCATTGGAGACGGCCAGCAAGTGGTCGTTCAGCCAGGTACGGTGATGACGAGCAAGTGTCTCTAGACTGAGTTACCACTCCGGATGGTAAAGTGTGGGACTCAATGGCAAGAGCCCCGTGGGAGCCTGGCCTGTGTTCTCATGCAGATGGGCCAGAAGGACGCCCAGAACAGCCATGCTTGCAAGACACCTTTCTTTAGTAAAAGGCATTCAACAGAGAGGCCAGCTGGGCAGCAGCATCCCAGGCCCCAGGAGCATCTGCAGCCCTGGTGTCTTAATGTTCTGTTGCTGTGAAGCGGCGACATGATGAAGGCGACCCTTAGAAGAGAGGGCATTGAATTGAGGGCTCGCTTACAGCTGCAGAGGTTTAGTCCATTTTCACCATGGCGGGAAGCATGGCAGCACACAGGCAGACGTGGTGCTGAGGAAGTAGCCGAGAGTTCTAAATTCAGATCCATGGGCGGCAGGAAGAAAGAGACACTGGGCCTGGCTTGAGCTTTTGAAACCCCAAAGCCCACCCCCAGGGACACATTCCCTTCAACAAGGCCACACATACATCAACAAGGTCACACCTCTTAGTCCCTCTCAAGCAGTCCCTCCCCCGATGACCACACATGAAACACAGGAGCCTGTGGGGGCCGTTCCCACGCACACCATGACACCGTGTTTTAACTCTGTGCCTGCTCTAAGCAGCTAATCGAGGTGGCTAGCCCTGAAAGTGCACATTCACAAAGAAACCAAAGGTTTCCTTTAGAGGTCACAAAGCATGTCCATCCCTGACAGATGCTCTCAGGTGGATTCACAATGATTTGGCTGAGTCGGGGCTATTGTCCCTGTGAGGAAATAGTGTTTGCCAGCACAGTCCCAGTTCTTATTAGACTGACTTCATTTGCACCTAGTGCTAATATTCTGACTTCTTCAAGTGATGAAATCCCACTTCTGTGTGCATCAGAGCCAAGCACCATTAGGTCATTAAGTAAGTGGCAGCCGATGTTCCTGGCTGCTTCTGACCACAGTGGTACGCAGGCAATGAGCTTCAGCATTGACATCACTCCAGCTCACCCACCTCTCCTCTGTCTCCAGGTTGCGTTGGAGGCCCCACAGGATCACCTGGCCAGCAAGGACCCCCAGGCCCCACAGGTAATATTCAGCCTTCATGTCATGGCCTGGGGTTTCTGCTTCCCACCTTGGGTTTCCCCTCCACTGGCCCTGCGTGCCTCCTCATCTCTCGATACAGTGGGGTTCTGCCATCTCAAAGCGGCCACAACTGTGGTCACTTCCCAGGGAAGCTAGTTCGTAAGCACACCATAAAGAAGGCTGGGCGGTGGTGACGCACGCCTTTAATCCCAGCACTCGGGAGGCAGAGCCAGGCGGATCTCTGTGAGTTCGAGGCCAGCCTGGTCTACAGGGTGAGATCCAGGAAGGGCTCAAAGCTACACAGAGAAACCCTGTCTCGAAAAAAACAAAACAAAACAAAACAAACAAAAAAAAAAAAACCACCATAAAGAATGTACATAGTGCTGGGAAGTGGTGGCGCACACCTTTAGTCTCAGCACTCAGGAGACAGAGGCAGGCAGATCCACATGAGTTCAAGGCCAGCCTGGTCTACAAAGTCTACAAAGTGAGTTCCAGGACAGCAAGGACTACACAGAAACCCTGTCTTGAAAAACCTTAAAGACAGAGAGAGAGAGAGAGAGAGAGAGAGAGAGAGAGAGAGAGAATGAATGAGAATGAATGAATGAATGAATGAATGAATGAATGAAAGAAAAGAAAAAGAATATACATAGTAAACACTGGGCCCCTGCTCTGCCTGGGGAACATACATCGGTTCCCCTAACTTCATCGCTTCCAAGTTCCTTGATATACCTCATTGGTTCACAGTGAAGCTGGATCATGTCCCATTGGTCCTCAGAGGGTCTGACATGGCTGTGGTTTTCTTGGGTGTCTAGGTATCAAAGGCATCAAAGGAACCCCAGGATTCCCAGGAGGTGCTGGAGCACCAGGTCTCAAGGGCTTTCCAGGAGACCCAGGTCGTGAAGGCTTCCCAGGACCCCCAGGTGAGTCAACTTGGCTTGTGCCCTCATGCTCACTCAGGGAATGGCTCTTGTGTGTGATCAGGTCCAACCAGATCAGTTATCTTCCAGGATTGCTAACTGTTGTCCATGCTCTTTTGAAGTTAAAAATCCTTGACTTCTTTTTTTTTTTTTTTTTTTTAATCATTGTTGTGCTGGATTGCTGCATTGATCTGACGGGAGCAGCAGATGTGACCCAGGGAGATGTCCCTCGGTGGCTAGTGAACATCCTAGCACTGTCCCCTCCTGGGAATATTCTGAACATATAGACAGCCCGGTCACCATTGGCTACCAGTCGGTAGTTTGGTTTGCATGACCTGCCCACCTGAGAAAACAATCCACAATGGGGAGAATCTATTTTGGCTCATGGCTTCCTAGGTATCCATTCATCACGGTGGGGTGAGCAGAGCAGAGCTGTGCACATCATGGTGGCCAGGGCGCAGAGAAAGGGGCAATACAGGAAGATCCAGGGAAAGATGTAGCCATCAAGAACAGATCCCTACTTCCCCAGCTAGGCCCCATATCCTATCTTCACCACCTCCCAATAATGCCATGATGTTATTAATCCATAAAGGAACTAACAATATTGATTAGTTCAGTACCCTGGTGACCTCATCGTTTCAGGAAATACCAAGGTCTGCTCTGCTAATTCCCCAAGCTTTTATTTTATATTTTTGAATGTGTAAGAGTATTTGCCTGCATGTAGATATGTGTACCACGTGCATGCCTGGTACCAAAGAGACTGGAAGAGGGGGCATCAAATCCCCTGGAACTGGAGTTAAGGATGATTGTGAGCCACCGTGTGGGTACTAGGTCCTCTGCACGAGCTGCCCGTGCTCTTAACCACTGAGCCACCTTCTAGATTCCCCAGGATTTCCTTAGTCCAAATGGGTAGATAGTTAAGGCTAAGCACAGAGTGCCTGACGTGGCGGCACACACCTCTAATGCCAGCACTCAGGAGGCAAAGGCAGGCAGATACTTGTGAATACAGACCAACCTGAGTTCCAAGCCAGCCAGGGATACACAGTGAGACTCCATCTCCAAAAGATTAAGTATACAGTCTGATGGTCCCTCATCAGCACCACTCAGAATGTCCCTGTGACAGCTATCCACAGCTTTCCCACTTACTCCCCATTAACCAACAAACATCTCTAGGTCTGGGGGTCTATTTTCATCATGCCATCCACATCTTGATACAGCAAAGAGTTTGAAAGCTGATGATGAAGGAAATCAAATAGGTTTAATGACAATGAGAGGTCCAGGCTCCAAGAGGGCGGTGGGCAGGCTCTCAGGCTGCAGAGTTACCCTCCAAGGTCGCACTACGCACTGGCTCTTTCTCGACTCATGTCAACGCTATCTCAGAATATGACAATGCAGACTTGTGGCTAAGCGTACCACCCTTGTTTTGTTTTAGGGTTCATGGGACCCCGAGGATCCAAAGGTGCCACAGGCCTCCCTGGCCCAGACGGACTCCCAGGCCCCATTGGACTTCCAGGACCAGCTGGACCCCCTGGGGACAGAGGGATTCCAGGAGAAGTCCTAGGGGCCCAACCCGGACCCCGGGGAGATGCTGGATTACCGGGACACCCTGGGCTAAAAGGGCCTCCGGGAGAAAGAGGACCCCCTGGATTCAGAGGTGAGTCACTTGACAGGTGGAGGGGTGTGACCCAGCTGCTCTGCAGCCCCCCCCCCCCCCCGGGGGGTGAGTGCATCTCCCCTCTCTCAGGGGCTTTGGTTAGAAGCCCACAGTGCACGTGTGAGAGGATGCGGTCTTGTTCTGCTTTCACTCAGTCCCAGCACAGCTGTGGAGTATTAACAACATGTTAACCCTCCATGGCCAGGAGACAGTAGCCCTGAGACCTTTCACAGACAGACCCATGGACCTCTGGGCTCTAGTTCCTCGGCTTACCATGCAGACTTGCCACCTTCTCCTCAGACCTGTAGTTGGTGTGAAAATTGGGAAGAACATATCCCAGAAACTGCTGGATGGGCCTCTGTCTGTGGTCTAATCACTTGCGGCCTAAAGTGCTTGTCAGGGAGGGTGCCTGATGTTCTGTCGGGACTCTCCAGCCGACCATGTTGCCCGCCTGCTTTGGCAAGGCTCTTCCTACCCATGAGCCATCCTCCCCGCCACCACCGCCACTACCAGCTCTTCACTCGAAAGATAGATATTTGAAAACTATGTGTCCTCATTTCCTGGGTGCCAGGGAGCCAGCATTACATCTATGCTCCTCAGGGAACCTGGCTTCAAACCCTTTTCTTTTTCTTCTTCATTCATTTTCTTGAGATAGCCTCACCATATAGCCCAGGCTGGCCTCAAACTCACAGTCCTTCTTCATTGAACCTCCAAGTGCTAAGGTTACAGGCCTGAGCCACCATTTCCGACCTCAGCTGCAGACTTATACTGCAAATCCACCACCTGCTCATCCAACCTCTCCCTAGACACTAAAGAATCAGGATACCTGACTTCAGGTCCTGTGGCAGCCAGGACAGACCCAGTCCCTTCTGCATCTCCTCCCACCGCCCATCTGGAGGCTATGGGTTCAGTGAGTAAATACACAGATCAGAACTTGACAGCCTGGCCTTGTACACTCCAATCAATCAGTGAATCAATCAACCAATCAATCAATCAATAAACAAGAAAATGTCCAAATATAAGGGGGTCAGAGGCCAACTGTTAAAGGAAGAATTGGAGGACAGTAGATGTCTGTAGTATCTAGCCGCTTGGCAGGGAGGGAGCATGGCAAACACAACCAAGAGGAAAAAACTGCATGTGCACACATGCACACAACGAACTCACATGTGCGTGCATATCACAGCATGCCAAAATGCATCCCATTTCCAAACACATGTTGATTGTCTACATATTGAAAACAAAATTAAAGTTTGAACGGTGAACTAAAGTTAATATGAAGGGAAATTCAACAATGTAGGCTGTTAGCATGCGTCTCGTGAGGAGGACTGACATCTGTAAGAAAAACAGCGGAATGTCCAAAGAATGAAGCTGCCCAAAAGCAAAGACTGGGAGCAATAAGTGCTGTTAATAATCAAAGGCATGCGGCCACAGCCCACGCCAGTCCCCACCCCATCCGAAGGTGCCTGGTTTTGCCTTAATGTAAAGAGTAATGCTGGGGAGCATTGGCAGATTAATGAATTGGTGTCATGGTGGAACTCAGTGCAATGCATTAGGAATAGCTGGTGTTTGCACTGACTTGCTCCTTCAATTTCTGGGGTACTGAAGAAGTCATCTGTAACACAGCTGTCATTGGATGCGTGCACCAAGCTGTATTCTTCCTCACAGCACTGCCTTGAGAGCGGGTGGCTGGTGGAAGGGACTAGAACACACCCCAGGAGTCCATACGATTGGATACTTTACTCACACAGCCACCTAAGTGTGTGCAAAGAAAATATTTTTAAGATCTTTTATATTTTTAATTATGTTTATGTGGATGTGCCTGTGGACGGGTACAATGAGTGCAGGTACACAAGGGGGCCAGAAGAGGGCGCCAGAGCCCCTGGAGCTGGAGTTACACAGGCTCTGGGAAGTGAACTCAGGTCTTCCGCAAGAGCAGGGGCTGGACCTCAACCGCTGAGCTCTCTGCCCAGGCATCAGGGGTATTTTTAAATGTGGCCGAATGCTGATATTGGCCAAGCAGAAAGAGCTAAGGAAGGATTCACAATGCAGCAGCCACTGAGTTTCTCTTTCTGGAATATTCACGCAGTAGCAAATGCAGAAGGAAACACTCAAGACGTGGTCTCTGCGTCCCAGTGACTCACGTGTTTCGTGGCTTTAGCTCTGCTCCCTTGTGGCACGCTTTCTGCAGTCCTGACTCGTATTGATATTTTTATAGACTGAGTCTGATAGAGTAGGAGCTGTCTGTGATGAATAAAGCAGAGATGGTCTCACAGCTCTTGTCTCTGACTCCTGCAGGAAGCCAAGGGATGCCCGGGATGCCAGGGCTTAAGGGTCAGCCAGGCTTCCCAGGACCTTCGGGACAGCCAGGACTATCTGGACCTCCAGGACAACATGGATTCCCAGGAGCTCCTGGCCGAGAGGGGCCCTTGGGGCTGCCAGGCTCCCCTGGCCTTGGAGGTAAGACTCCAGCACTCCAGAAACACGTGGATTTCTCCCTGGTGCTAACAACCAACCAAACATGGTCTCTCCCTGGAGACTCATCAAACTGTGTTCCAAGGATCCCCAAGAGCTGCAAGGAGTTCCAAAAACAGGTCCTATATTTTGTCAAAAAGGCTGGAATGGGCAGCTCAACCTGGCCACCTGTTGTGTATGTTGAGGGCCTACATGTGATTTCTTAGAGAAAACAGAAAATTTCACTGCAAAGGTTCAAAACCCCTGCTCTGATGTGGAAAGGAGACATTCAGAGTGGCGGAGAAGGTGGTTGGGGTTAAAGACGTCCAAAGGGCACTGACAGACAATGGTGAGCTGCTAGACCTAGGGGCGGTTAGCTCTCCCAGAGGCGGTTAGCTCCCCCAGGGGCGGTTAGCTCCCCCAGGGCACTCAGCACAAAGCTGACCCAAGATATTTGCATCTCATGGACCAGCAAACGTTTCCCAAAGTTTGTTGTTGTTGTTGTTGTTATGATTTTATGAGGCATGCTCTAACCATGTTGCCCAGGCTGGTCTCAGCCTCCCAAATGCTGAGACTGTAGGTGTAAGCAGCCCCTGGATCTGGCTTCCTAATTTTTTGTTTTGCTCATTAAGAATTTTTTTTTCCTTTTAACGTACAAAGGTGCCATACACTGACAAGTGAAAATGTTTAGTGGACTGTTTATTCCTAAAGTTGGGGGAAAAAAATCTATGGTTTACCACAGTTGGGCAGTCATTTTGCAGAGGCCTTCGCCGTCTCTGTAGGCAATCAACTGTGCACACAGATCCTCTTTCGAACCAGGCCTTTCCTGGTGCCCTGGTCTCAGGGGTCCCGATATGTGGCTTTGTCTGTATCCAAAACTGCTGCCTGGACCCCAGTGAAGCCAGCTCTCCTGTGTGCCATGCTGGTGCCCGGGTTTACAAAGTGACAAGTGCTGAGAAGGAGGTTCAGGCCTTCTGCTAACATGTTCCCCGAGGCTTACCAGCTCCTGCTGCCACACATGGCCTGTAAAGATTCAGGAGAAAAAATACTAAGAAAGGCCTGGCCCTAAATGAGCCACGCTTTATTAGATGGGTGGTCTCACTCGTGAGCAAGCTTGTGTTTGGTCAGGGTAAGGCAGGCAGAGGCTGGAGCGGGGCGCGCTGCACTCTTCAGAGGCCAAGGAGTCATGCAAACAGGAAGAGCCTGGCACTGAGAAGGAGGCGGGTGGCAGGAGAGTGGGAACGGGGTACATGAGAAACCGGGCAACCCGAACAGACGCACAAGCGCCCAAGGGCTGGGCTGAGAGCTTATTTGAAGGAGAGGGGCGGTGGCCTGGGTAAGGAGATTGGGCAGAGGGTAGAAAGTGATGAATACCAAGCTGGGGGCCGCTGGAGATTTGAAAGAAACAAATGTAGTAAGGGAGGGATTTAAAGGCCACCAGCTCCTTGCTGTGAGGGAACCTGGGCAGTAGGGGGTAGAAGGGGACAGTGGTAGTTCTCCAGAGTCAGGACTGAGCCAGGGACTCGGAAAGGAGCAGGGCCCACCAAGCATCAGCCGGCCTCTCTGCTAAAAAACGGCTCTTGGCTAACCCTGGGTCATTGTGCCTGTCAAAGCTGGCGGTGTCCTGCTGCCCACCATGCCTTTAGCATGGGTCCCTGTTTATGGAGACAAGGAGCTACTCCTGGGGAGAGCCACACTGGACTCTCCCTCCGTGGTCGGCCCCCAGCTTTGTCACGGTGACCTCTCCGGGAAGTCTCTCCCTGCCGGGCTCACAGGCCATATTTTAAGTTCACCTCTGTCAGGACAGTTTTCTGTTTTCCTCCAAGGAAATTTACCTTCTCAAAGGCATCGTAAGGGTTGCCCCTGTGCCCTTTCATTTTGCTTCTCTCTCTGATAGGTTTGCCTGGAGACAGGGGTGAACCCGGTGAGCCCGGTGTCCCCGGCCCTGTGGGCATGAAAGGTCTGTCTGGGGACAGAGGTGATGCCGGCATGTCAGGCGAGCGTGGTCATCCCGGAAGCCCTGGCTTTAAAGGAATGGCGGGGATGCCTGGCCTCCCTGGGCAAAAAGGTAAATGTCAAGTCAGGCAAGGACTTCCTCTGGTGGGGCTGTGAGGTGGGTCACACTCAGACTCAAGCAGCTATCCCAGGGGCCCCCACAGCTGGCTGGAGGCTGACCTCACACACCTGCAGGCCTGAAGCCACAGGAACCTAGGAGATTCTCCATGCTGCTTAATGTCCCTCAGCATGCCAGTTTGTCACCTGACCTAGAAAGGTGGTTTTTCCTCAGGGTTATCAACACAAGGAAGGTTCTAGACAGAACCTGCTGAAAACAGGGTCAGATCCTGGGCTGATGGTGGTTTTTATCAAATACCTGACCCCTGGAATTGAATTCATCACACACACTGAAACAATTGCAAGTGACCCTGCATGGGTGGAAGTTGCCAGAAGTACCTTGGTGACCTCCCCACAGCCCTGGACATCTGCCCAGACCGGGGTCACTTTTGTCTGTGGGACCCATTTGAAATCCTCATGGGACCTTCTCCTGTGCCACCCTCATACTGTCATCCACCTGACTTCCACGGGCTCTTATCTGCAGACAGTTGGCCCTACATCCTCTGTCTGTACATGACTCTTAGAAAGTGGTTTTCCCAGAAATCCCTGCTCAGGGCAAGGGTCTTAGCAGTCTCCGTGTGAGTGGCATGGCTGCAGTGTCAAGGATGCAGGAGATGGAACTGTCCCAACACTCAGTCCCTACTAACCTCCTCCTCCTTCCTCCAAAGGCGACCGAGGGTCACCAGGGATGGACGGCTTCCAGGGCATGCTGGGACTCAAGGGAAGACCAGGGTTCCCAGGAGTCAAAGGAGAGGCTGGATTCTTTGGAGTGCCTGGTCTGAAGGGTCTGCCTGGAGAGCCGGGGGTTAAAGGTATGGCCTTGCTTAAGATCCAGAGGTCTCCGCGTTCGGCAGTTAAGCTGGACTCGGCAGGGCACATATCCAACTATCACATTATCTCTCAGATGTGGAATGAATATATATACATATACGTGTGTGTGTGTGTGTGTGTGTGTGTGTGTGTGAGAGAGAGAGAGAGAGAGAGAGAGAGAGAGAGAGAGAGAGAGAGAGAGGAGAGAGGAGAGAGAGAGAGAGATGAGAATACATGAAAGCCAGGAAGAGAAGGGGGACCAACAGGAGGGAGAAGAGGGGATAAGGAACTAGGATCAACGTGTGTCGTAGGTGTGGATGACAATGTCCTGAGGAATCCTATGGTTTTGTACAATTCCTGCTAATTAACAGGCAAAGGAGCCGGGCAGGGCAGTGACACCTGTGACCCTGTCTGCCCAGGAGGTGCAGGCAAGAGGCTCGACGTTCCAGGCCAGCCCGGAGAACTTAGTGAGACCCTGGCTCAAAAATAAAATGTCTTTAAAATAAACATGAAAAGGGGGTGCTGCTCGGTGGCAGAGAATGTGGCCTTTGGGTCCATCCCCAGAAGCAGGGACACATGCAGGCAGAACACTGTATACGTAATAAATAAACAAACAAACAAAGTGGTCACAAAGGCCCACTCCATCCTAATTGTCCCATAGCAAGTGTGGGGTGGTACACCAAGAGTGGAGAGGAGTGTGCCCTGAAAAGGGGACATGCAGTCAGGCATGGTGGCACACACCTTTAATCCTCGCACTCAGGAGGCAGAAGCAGTTGGATCTCTGTCTGTGAGTTCAAGGCCAGCCTGGTCTCACAGTGAATTCAAGGACAGCCAGAGCTACATAGTGACTCAAGAAAGAAAAGGGGGTGTGCCTTTGGCAAAGGAGGGGACAGTACTCTAGATGGAAGGGAGCTACCCAGAAATTCTCCTTGGAAAAGATAATTTAAGACTTACCTCTGAGCAAAAGTTTTATGCAAGTGTTGAGAGCAGCCTTATTGATAATAACCGGAAATGGAAGCAACCCAAACAGCCACCCACCCACAGATAAATGAAATGTGGCATAGACACAGGACGGAACGTCCAAGATCGGACAAGCAGTGAACCCTGGTTCCAGCTCCCATAGTTCCGTGTGTGACTTGTCCAGGGTAAGCAAGCCTGTAGATAAAAGTAGATGAGCAGTTTCCGAGGGCTGGAGTTGAGGACAGGAGGATGACTGGTAATGATTACAGGGCTTAACCCTCTTGGAGGAAAGTGTCCTAAGGTTAGATTTGGTGATGACTGCACACAGCTGAACACACTAAAAACCGTTAAGCTCCACTCTGTGAAACAGGAGTTGTAGCCTGGTGTAGTGGCGCATGCTCTTAATCCTAGCACTTGGGAGGCAGAGGCAGGTGGATCTCTTTGAGTTCAAAGCCAAGGCCAGCCTGGTCTACAGAGTGAGTTTCAGGACAGCCAGGGCTGGGCAGAGAAACCCTGTCTCAAAAAAACAAAAAACAAAAAACAAAACAGTGTTTGTAGCCTGGTGTGGTGGGGCACACCTTTAATCCCAGCATTTGGAAGACAGAAGTAGGCGGATTTCTGTGAGTTCAAGGCTAGGCTGGTCTACATAGGGAGTTCCAGGACAGCCAAAACTGTATAATGAGACCCTGTCTCAAAAACAAACAAAAACAGTGAGTTGCATGGTATATAAATCTTATATCAACAAGGATGCTTAAAAAGAACAGATGGAAAAGAGAAAAAAAAAACAAGGAAAGGAAACCAGGCAGAGGCAGAAACAGGCTCTATGTGAGTTGGAGGACAGCCTAGTCTGCATAGGGGACCAACCAGGGCTACAGAGCAAGAGCTTGTCTCCAAACAATGACAATGAAAGCATCTTATGGTTTAGGGCTGGGCTACAGCTCAGTTGTGTGCTTGCCTAATGTGCATGAAAATCAGGGCTAAATCCCACGGGATGGGGGGGGCTACCAAAAGAACTGGGTTTGTTTTCTCATTTTAGCATTTCATTTTGTTTTCTTGAGATAGACTCTTAGTATGTTGCCTAGACTGGTCTTGAACTCCTACGTTCAAACTTCCCACCTCAGTCTCCCTATAACTGGAATGGCCTATCCTGCTGCACCTAGCTAAAAGTTACAATATTAACAGATTTTTAGCAAAACAGTTCTTCCAAGATTTTAACCCAAACCTGTGTTTTTAGGTAAAATTTCATACGAACTTAGATATTTCAGGACGTAGAGGAAAAGTTGATGATTTGAAGTTAAATTAGGACTGGGCATGCTCGTAATCCCAGGGCATGGGGAGATCTATGTTTAGTGAGCTCAAGGGCAGTCTGGACTATGTGGAACCTTACCTCAAACAAAACAGAACAAAGGGCTAAGAATTAAAATTAAGTCAAAATGCAGTTGCCCTGTGCCCTGCCGTCTCCCTCCCTCACTGTGGCTCCTGCAGCCTCCGGGGCTGTGGTCCCCCCGACTGCCCATCCCTTGCTCAACAGCGGAGCTCTGAGAACAAGACCAGTTCAGTGTGTGATTCCCTCACCTTCGGGGGTGGGGAGGTCTTGGGAAATGACAGAATTCTGTTTCCTTCCAGGAAACCGAGGGGACATGGGACCCCCAGGACCACCTCCTATCATCCAGCCGGGGATGAAGGATATCAAAGGAGAAAAGGGAGATGAAGGGCCCATGGGCCTGAAAGGCTACCTCGGTGTGAAAGGTGAGGCGCGGCACAGCTGGGGACCCTGCCTGGCACTCCCTGCCTTGACTCCAGAACAGCCCTGCCCTCTGCCAGGCTTACTCGGTGCTCTAAGCCTCCCCACCTCTCAGTGTCTCCCCCGGTTATACTTGGGGCTGTTCCTGACACCAGAGCCGAGCCCCTTTTCTGTGCTGTGGTTTGTAGCTCTGGACACTGGGAGATGTGTCTGGAGTGAAGTTGCCGGCATGGGGAGAAGGGTTCTGCCCTCACCAGGCCTCACTGCTCTTCCTGCAGGTGTCCAAGGAATGCCTGGGGTCCCAGGGCTGTCTGGGATCCCCGGGCTACCGGGGAGGCCCGGTTACATCAAAGGAGTCAAGGGCGACATCGGAGTCCCTGGCATACCAGGCTTGCCAGGGCAGCAAGGGGTGATTGGCCCTCCTGGAATTACCGGATTCCCAGGATTCACGGGAAGCCGGGTGAGTGGGTGCCTCTGTCTGCTCATCTGCTCTGGGATCAAGCCACAGATCTGGGAGCAGCAAAGACTTTTCTAAAAGCCATGAGCCAATATAAGGACAAGGTTCCCTGTGCCTATCAGTGGCGGCCTGAGGGCTCACCAGCGACCATTGCCCCTGTCCTGGGTTTTCAGTGCACAAAGCTTCAATATTGTTTCTGCTCGATTTTGTCTTAGGGTGAAAAGGGTGCTCCAGGAAGAGCAGGGTTTTTTGGCGAGACTGGCCCTACTGGGGACTTTGGTAAGTGTCACTGAGGCAGTGGAAGAAGAGAGGCTTAGCTCCTGGTTGTGTGAGGTGCCATCGGGCCTGGGGGTGCTGCTGGGCATTTGGAGCCAGACTGCAGAGTAGAAGGCCCGAAGCTAATTCCCTAGATCTCATCATCTTCTCTGCGTGTCACAGGTGATATTGGGGATACCGTGAACTTACCAGGAAGCCCGGGCCTGAAGGGGGAACGGGGAGTCACCGGAATTCCAGGTACACAAGTTATTTTGTTTCTTTAATCACTGACACCCCAGATCATTGTCTCTGGGCCTGACTGAGTGTTGCCATAAGAGACTACAATGAATGACTAAGGTGTTCCAAGCCACTGCATGAATGAGTCTGAATCATTTACTGAACTGGGGGACAAACCCAAGAGCTCTCCCTCCATCGTCTCCTGGAAGTGACTGCAGCCAGAAGCAGCCCCCATGTCTGGGAGCAGCAGATGCAGCCACACACCAGTATGTGTCATTCCTAGAAAGCATGCTCATTCCACACAGTAAATCTCTGGTTCCAGGTCTCAAGGGATTCTTTGGAGAGAAAGGAGCCCAAGGTGAAGTTGGCTTTCCGGGGATAACAGGTGTACCTGGAGGCCAGGGCTCTCCCGGAGTCAAAGGACGGACAGGTGAGACTGTAGCCACAGCCTGGCCAGGGGTGTGGCCCCCTGGGACCCGCAGCAAGTGGCCAGCCACCTTTGCCTTTTCCTCCTCCACTGCAGTCACGTCCAGGAGACCGGCCTGTACATACTTCCCCCGTGCCTGGCTCTGTCTGGAGACCAACAATACATAGCGGCTCCATGTGGGCTATGGGAGCGCTTAGTCATGGGGAATGCACAGGGCCAGATGGGACCTCCTGGGAGCTTCCCCAGAGGCCTGCTGCACCTGCAAGGTCTCCACATGTTCAGACTTACCTGCACATTTTCCCCACAGGTTTTCCAGGGCTCACAGGGCAGCAAGGGCCACAGGGAGAGCCAGGACGGAGCGGAGTACCCGGTGACAAGGGGGATTACGGCTGGCCAGGGGTGCCAGGGTTACCAGGTAAGGGAATCTCTTTCTAGGAAGACAAGACCACCAACACTCAGGGCCAAGTTGCCAGGTTGCAAGGATAGGAAACTCTCTGTAGGCTGCTAACATTGTGGGCCCCATGGGTAGACAGGGGCAGATCATCAGGGGCTGACTAAGGTCACAGGACACTCTGAGTACAGGTTTGCAGCTGTGGAATCCACTGGCCATAAGCCAGACACACTCCTCAGCAAAGAGTGGAGTACTTACAGAAAAGTGACCTGAAGCTTCCAGGGAGGTCTCTGACCTTTCTTTAATCACTCTACACAGGATATAAGCAGGTCAGAAGGACATACACAAGTGTCCTCATGTCCTGTTGCTGGTTGCCATGGGCCCATGTAAAAGGTTACAAGACCCTGACACAAAACCCTGGGCTCCCATGACCACACCCAACCCCAGGGGCCATCTGTGCCCTGTGTCTTTAGAAATGCTTAAACTCAGAAATCGAGAGAATGGAATTAACACCAGGCTCTCTGCTCCAAGCAAAGTCATGGGTATTTTTTTAATTACATTGTGTGTGTACACACACAACTGACTGGAAGCAGGGTGTGCCAGGGTGCATGTGGGGGAGGTGAGTTCTCTCCTTCTATGGAGGGACTGGGCTTAGGTTGTCGGTCATGGAAGCAAGCACCCTTACCCCCAAGTCATCTCACTGGCCCGAGGACAGCTTTTATAAATCAGGTATATGCCGTGACAGGCATCACAGAAACAGTGCCCCTTTGTCCCCTTCCAGCTCTAACCGTCCTAAAGTGTCTGGAAAATGTTTACACGTAGGCTCGTGGGTCACCTGAGAGTGACAGTTTGCTTGTGGGACGAAGGTCAGTGCTGCTCACAGGCACAAAGGGACGCACGTTAGAACCATCCGGGGACCGCTCCTGGTGTCCTACGTGGCATGACTAATGACAAGCCAATTTCCCACAGGTTTTCCAGGAATCCGAGGGATCAGCGGATTGCACGGCCTGCCAGACACCAAACCAGACCCCAGATCCCCAGGTATCCACAGTGATTTTACAAAAATTATCCCTGTCCAAGGGGGAATTTGGTTGTTTTGGTTTTTGGTCTTTTGAGACAGGGTTTCTCTGTATAACAGTCCTGGCTGTCCTGGAACTCACTCTGTAGACCAGGCTAGACTCAAACTCACAGAGATCCACCTCCCAAGTGCTGCCTCCCAAGTGCTGGGATTAAAGGCATGCGCCACCACCACCTGGCAGGAAATTTTTAAAAATACATTTAAACAAGGGGGGGAAAAACCATCCTATAAGTGCTATTTGACCAAACTTTATAGATTTTTACATGAGTAAATATTCGCCTACCTGCAGGGAAATATATGCACTCATGTTCCCATTAACAGTTGGGTTCCAGTTTTAATTGGCAAATGACAAGTAATCCTGGTGAAGTTGTAGCAGCCATAGTGAGGCTGTGGCAGCCATGGTGAGGCTGTGGCAACCATGGTAAGCCAGGGCAGTCATAGTGAGGCTGTGGCGGCCGTGGTGAGGCTGTGGTGGCCATGGTAAGGCTGTGGCAATTACTGTGTATTGTTCAGTTTGCTTTGAGTACCTGACATGTGAACAGGAAATATTTTAAATAAGGGCAAATTTTCAAAACCCAGTCAAGGCAGAGCATGAGAACAGCCACCAGAACCAGGAGACCTGGGGTGGTGTCCCCGAGCACGGCCAGCCACTGCCGTGATCTCAGACTCTCTGAAGGCCAAGGACTTCTGTCCTTAGAGAGAAGGTTCTACCGTGTGCTCTGTGACATCCCTTCTGAGTCTCAGATTCCATGATGCTGAGACCAGAGCTAGAAGCCATGGTGGTGACTGCCTGTTTCTCTACTCGATACTCTGAGGACTGTCATACCACACAAGACAGGCCACCTCCCCCACGGGGATGGAGTTGGTGCCGACCGCTGCTCTCGGAATTCTACCGCAGGTGCCGACGTCCATGGAGACCCAGGGTTCCCAGGCCTCCCTGGAGACAGGGGTGACCGAGGAGAAGCCAACATACTTCCAGGCCCTGTGGGAGCTGCAGGGCAGAAAGGAGAGCGGGGAACCCCAGGTAAGTAGCTGTCTCCATGAGCAGACCCCACAGCATGTCCAAGGTCCTGAGGAGAGTCCATGGGCACAGACTCTTAGCTCATCTCTATTACAGTACTCTGTGGTCTGGCCTATTTTACACCAATGCTGGCTCATTTTCCAGCCCCACTCAGTTGGTAAAGGACAGTCTCTCCCTTCTTCCTTGCCTGAGTCCCTGAATGGGGGACTGGCTGTGGTCATGGACTCCAGTCTCCCATCCTCATGGACTCTAACAGCCATTCTGTCCGAGGACCACGCTTTCTAGTGGGTTCTCGGGATTCATGGTGACTGGTGGCTGACAGGAGCTGGTGGGACAGTCACATGCCTCTTCCTCCCCTGAAATGTCCCTTGTCCTAAGGACACCCATCTCAGCTTCTGTGACACTTTCTCTAGAGAGAACAGCATGAGAGGAGAGCGGAATCCTTGAAAATGGACAGATGGGACTAAACTGACTTTTGTTTTCCTCCTCAGGGGAGCGTGGCCCAGCCGGAAGCCCAGGACTTCAGGGTTTCCCTGGCATCTCTCCGCCATCCAACATATCCGGGCCACCTGGTGATGTAGGGGCACCAGGAATATTCGGCTTAGAAGG
Source organism: Peromyscus aztecus (assembly GCA_902168405.1). Taxonomy (NCBI): domain Eukaryota; kingdom Metazoa; phylum Chordata; class Mammalia; order Rodentia; family Cricetidae; genus Peromyscus; species Peromyscus aztecus. The sequence goes on from CABHPQ010162705.1 coordinate 19,784, forward strand.
TAGGCAGCGGCTGTAATGGCTGACATTTCCAGGGGAGGAGTTTTATCCCACACACTGTACAGACAGGCAAAGGAATGGGTGCCACCACCAACCGTCACCCACACCACACAGTCCCCATGACACCCCATGACAGGATAAGCCCCTACCTGCCTGTGTGGCCTCAGAACTGCTCCAAGTTTGCTTCTTTTTCACCATTCAGTGTTTGTATCTTTAATTTGCACTCACCAACCACATCTACCACAAACTAGCTAAGTATTAAAAAGAGACAGAACTGGGTGTGGTAGCACATGCTTGTAATCCCAGCACTTGGAGGAGGCAAGAACATCTGGAATGTAAGCAACTTCAGGCCAGCTTGAAATACATAGTGAGACCATATATAAAAAATAAGCCGGGCAGTGGTGGCGCACACCTTTAATCCCAGCACTTGGGAGGCAGAGCCAGGCCTCTGTGAGTTCGAGGCCAGCCTGGTCTACAGAGCAAGATCCAGGACAGGCACCAAAACTACACAGAGAAACCCTATCTCAAAAAACAAAAAAAGAAAAAGAAAAAAAGAAAGAGAGAAAGAAAGAAAGAAAGAAAGAAAGA
>CABHPQ010162706.1:0-13763 GCA_902168405.1 Peromyscus aztecus
TTAAAAATGTTTTGGTGATGGGATTGATCCAGGGACTTAAACATGATAGGAATCACTCTATCATTGAGCTACAGCCAGATCCCTAATCTGATAAATCTTACTTGTTTCAATTCTGTATATAGAACTACAGAGCAGAGAATACCTTGCTAATTGGCAACAAAAGAAAACAGTATAACAAGTTCAGCAAGTGATGCACTCAAATAGAAGTTTTGTAGATCTTTTTCGTAAGATTTAAAGGTGGGCAAAAGGAGAGATTGACTATAAATTTAAGATGACAGGTGAAAAAATTAGAATAAATTAAATTTGTTGCCCTTAATTGCATTCAGAAAGGGAACAGACTAGCCAAAAAAAGATTATTTTTAAGTTTGTTAGTTGTGAGAATTGTGACTAAGGAGGATAATATCCTTTTGTTTTTTAATTACTTAAAATATGTATAGAATATGTATAGAATAAATATTATATCTGTAATATATATAAAGTATTGTGGAAAAAAGGGAAGTAAGTTGACAGACTATCCTCAAATTCCCAATCCATATCCTATTATATGAATGAGTGTTTTGCTGTTTTCTTTTCTTTTAAACATAATTGAAATTTATTTGAGTATTAATTTAATAAAACCTAACTATACAGGACACCATTACACAAGCAGAAGAGTTCTATTATGCAATGTGTAGATAACTGAAGCCATTATCACGAGTTAGCTACATTATACATTTAAATGCATTTAATCACAATTTCCTGTTCACAAAACTCTATGCTTTTAGTCTATTCTTTCATGTTGTTGTTAACAATCTAACCTTTCACGGATTCCCTCCAAGTCCTTTACAAAGGATTTCACACCAATAGATATATTTGAACTTGCTTCAATTTCAGTATTACTGGAACTTACTTAAAAGGCTTTTTCTTCAAGCTTCCATTTTCTTTTGCTGTGCAGAAAATCAATATGAAGTTAAGAAGTGACTGTTATCTCGAATTACAAGAGGTTAACTCTTCCCCGGCTACAGATAAATCTATTTTGTAATGATATTAAATAGATATATCTTCAAGTGAAAGTTTTTCAAAAGTTTATTATTTAAAAAGAGTGTTTAAATAGTTGAATAGGTACTTCCTTTGACAAATTTATCTAACACAAAACATGACTGAATAGAAATTCTAAGAATAGAAAATAGGAAAGTAAAATCAGAAAAGTCCAGAAATGGACAGATTAGCGTTCATCATGCTTTCAAAGGCCCAGTGTGAAATGTTATGGAAGAGAGTGTGAGATGATTCCTTGATGCCTGTGTTTTCAGAGTGCTAGCCATTTCTGAACTATACATGGCATAAATGCTAATTATTTAGTTGCTGTCTTAAAATGTAAGCACACTTGGAGCTTTATTATCCTGACAGTCAGTGTCACATCTGAGCTTGTGGGCCTTCTGTTCTACACTGAGGCTTAATAGAATCTTGATGATATTTTTGAAGTTCAATGGTAAGTATGACACACGCTGGGTTTTCTGTTACAAAAATAATACAAAGATTTTACGTAGATCTGCAGCTCAGTTTGAAGTGGAGAAATACAATGCTTTGAACCCAGTGTTAAGCTTCTCTGATATGTTAGATCACTTCAGCTCAGTTAGAACCATTTCAGACTCACAAAATAAGTACCATTGACTGATTTGTTTATTTACAGATCCACACAGTTCCGCTGAAATTTCAACCATCTTAATTGCACCTATAGAGTTTTATTTGGTCTCCTGTTACCAAGAGGTCTCATGGACTGGCTGCATGTTCTCTTTAGAGTAGTGAAATTCAATTTAGTTTTCCACTGCAAGAAAGGATAAAATTGGTTTCTTTGCACTTGTGTACCTAGGATCAGAAAAGAGACCCTGACATTCATAAACCTCACTTTCAAAATTATGTTTTATTTAATCTTATCTTTCACTCAAAACTTATATTCATTGTTTTCTTTAAATACAAGAAGCAAATTTACATAAAAATGATCTAGAATATTCGATGGTAAAAATGTGTATGCACTTTGAAAATTTATCTAAAGGAAGAACAACATGGTAGTGAATACTCTATGCACAATGCTGTGACTCTATAGACTACTGTTGTCTCCAAATAACACGTCACAGTTTGTTACAATGGTTTTTCTTATTTGCTATATTTTCCATTTAGAATTGTTAGATATGAGGCTGGGGAGATGGCTAAACAGATGGAGTGAAGTGTCTGACGCACGTTAAGAAAGACCTGAGTTCATATCAATAGCATCTAATAAAAGTAAATAAAACAAACAGCCAAGTATGGTGGCATAAGCCTGTAATGTCTGAGCTGGGAGTCATAAATAAGAGAATTCTAGGTGCTCCCTGTCTAATCAGCCTAACCAATAGGTGATCTCCAGGTTCAGTGAAAGCCTTCACAATATCCCTATATCTAAAGCCTATATTTCTCAAACTTCACCAAAACTTTTATGACTTACTTATATTACAACTTTAGACCTAACTTAGTAGATGAGAGAGAGAAAGAGAGATACTTGCTGTAGCCTAACTTTAGCTCCTCTGGCTATTTTTTAAACAGCTGTCTGCTATTACTTTGTTCTATATTTACAATTTTACTACCCCCAAAAAAGAAAATCACCACACTCCAATTAATTATCCTAGCATTCCCACTTAGCCTGAGATGTTCCTTCTCTTTATCCTCTGTACCCAAGTTCCACATTCAGGTGCCATATGTAAAAGTCCAGCTCTGACCTGTTGAAGGGTTCTTGGAGGGAGGAAATTGGAATGAGGAAGTATTAGATAGAATTATATATATATATATATATATATATATATATATATATATATATATATATATAAAGACACAGGATAGCTTCAGGAGGGCCCTGGGTCAATGCCCAGTCGCCTTAAATTTAATCATAAGGGGCTATTATACATCAGCAAGGGAGGAGTAAAACACCTCCCCCTCTCAAGTTTGATGTATAAAGTACCAACAAGTGTAGACACTTCAAAACACCTAGTAACCACACCCCTGGCCAAATCATCCTATTATGCAGATCTGCTGGACAAGCAAGCTCAGATTTCCTGACCTTGAGTAGGGCTTTACTAGGGAGCCTCTGTGGGCCCCCACAAGGCACTAGGTATTAGATATCAACTTCTGACCTCCACAGTCAGATGTCTCAGCATGCATGCCTGCACATGCATGTGCACACATAAGTATACAATATACACAGCATCGTATGGTAATTGATACTGGTATAGTTACATTTTATTTGGATGTATTAAAATTATACTGAGGGGAAGAAAATCACAGATTTATGAATGAAAGGAATGGGCTGGAGAGAGAGTTCAGTAGAGAAGACCATGGCTTGGTCCTTCAGAGGCCCTAGTTCAGCTCCCAACATCCACATCAAGTGACTCACAGTCAGCTATATGTCTATCACCAGGAGAATCTAACACTTCCAGCACATGCACATACACACAAACAAACATAATCAAAATGATATAAATGAATTTTAACAAAGAAATATTGAAGTAATTATGTGCTACTTTTATTAACACCATGAGATAGTAAACAGCACTTCTAGAATTTATTGAAAGATATCTATCTTCTGAAAGGAAGTCATTGGTATTACTGGAATATTGGAGGAAATGCAAAATTTACAAATGTCATGCTGTAAATCTAACAAGCCAAGCTCTACAGACATATGAATATATGTTTTGTCTAACAAGGGAAATACACACTATTTTTGCTAGACCAGAATACATATGTTTATAGTGAGCCTGCAGAGGCCCTATGAGGTCAAGATTACATTGAGAAGCACTTCAACATACCTCAGAATTTTATTTAAGATTTGAATTTAAAAACAAAGGCAATAGAAATAAGTTATAATAAAAGAATTTGTACCTGAAAGTGTTAGATTTTTATAACAATTCAATAATATTTCTTACCAAGACATTAATTTATATGAATTCCAATGAATTATCTTAACACATTTGAAAACTAGGGCTATGTTAAGAAGTGAGACTCTTACAATGAACAGTCAGACTGTTAGGAGGCATAACTCTTTCCAGCCATGCATTGCCAAATGGCAAGCAACCAAAGTAATGTCCAGTTGAAAGACACACCCTGCCTCGAGAGGGTCTATTTATTTTCCTATGCAAGGGTACAAGTCAGTATTTCCTAAAGTACCATTTTAACAGTTGTTAATTTGGCTGTTCTTTGGATGCTATATGTCTGATAAATATAATTAGCATACTTATCATGTGTACAAGTGAAATATAATAGGATGCCATTGTGATTTACATACTTAGTAAGTCCTGTTTGGAAATGAGTTGTCTAAAATAAATCTGTAAGAGCATTATAAGTTTCTATGATTAGAAAATAAGCATTAGAATTATGATCTTGTGGCTGACTTCAGAACTGTGGTTTTAGACTATTTTCTCAGGGGCCTGGACCAAGAGTAAATTGTAACTTGATGAGGTTGATGTCTTGACAGTGTAAAGTTAGACATCCTATGGCCCAGGTATGGATATTCTTTCATTTTACATCACTTGGTTCCATATTTTAAGTTGTTTTTATGTACTTATGGTGTAGAATTGTTGGCCAAGAAATGTCAAGCTAGGAAGAGTTACCCAATTTGAGTTTCTCCTCTCCTGAAGAACACCTACACTGTAATAACTTTAGTTTAGTATTTATTTATTTGTTTGTTTGTTTATCTTTTTGTTTTGCTGATGATGATGACATTTGTTGTTGGCTAAGTTCAGGGAAGACATTACTATAGTTACTCATGCTTTTTCTAAATGTGAACAAACAAAGAGTAGTCCCTTTTAGACTTTTCAAGCTGAAACTTGTGTGTATGTGTGATACACTCCACCAGAACAATTCACCTCACTCTTGAAGTGAAGACATTTCCTCACACTTGATGAGCAAATTCTTATGTGTTTGCCTAGTGTCTTAGGTAGGATTTCTATTGCTGTGATTAAACACCATGACCACAAAGCAAGTTGGGGAGGAAAGGGTCTATCGGGCTTCTATATCAATGTTCATCATTGAAGGAAGTCAGGACAGGAACTCAAGCAGGACAGGAAACTGAAGACAGAAGCTGAGGATGTAGAGGTACTGGAGGAGTGTGACTTACTGGCTTGTCTCCTCATGGCTTATTCAGCCTTCATTATAAAACCCAGGACAAGGAGCCCAGGAATGGCATTATTCACAATGGACTGGGTCCTTGCCCATTAATCACTCATTAAGAAAATACCCCACAGTCTTGCCTGCAGTCCAGTCTTATGGAAACATTTTAACTGATACTCCATCCTCTCAGATGACTTCAGCTTTTGTCAAGTTTACCTAAAACTATCCAGCACACCCAGGTTTACTGCATAAATTAAGTTTTTAATAAAAAAATATATATCAATGCATAGGCAACAGAAAATCACTCTAACACTAAGATCCTACATGAATTTATTCACTAAGTCACACATCTACTCATTTTTTTTGTTTTACATATATCTGTGAATGTTTATAGAATGCTTTATAAGTTTTGGCTCTGTCTTAGGTGGAGATGTTATAATACTGAGGAAAAATTCATTGACCTCATATACTATTGTGGCTTAGGAGCTTTGTGAAATGAATAAAGTTTATTGAATTAATAATATTTACTATGGTATGATTACTATATAAAATTAAAGAAATCAATTTATTTAAAAATATAATAAGTGATAGAGAATTCTATGGATTGGATCATGAGATTTAACTAGTTTCTTAAACACAGGAGAAAAAGAAGACTACAAAGTCAAACTGTTGAATCCTTTTATTCATGCATACACATTTCAATGGATTAACCTGATTAGGGGCTCAAGAGAACTGTTTCATTTAAGAACTGAGTTTCTAGCTGCCAATAGCCTGTCAAGAATCCATATGGTGCTTCTGGAAGAACACAGTGTTCTTGCAACTTGGTATCATTCAAACCCATTTTCACTGAAGAAAAAAAAGCTTCATTAATTGAGTGGACTGTATTATACAAAAAGAATGATACATTTATTGAACAATATAAAATTTGGCTATACATAGTTTAGGTGGAAGAACTTTATTTTTTAGGAAGTTAGTATTTGAGTAGTGTCAAAATGGGATGACAACTTTGTCACTCCTTAATGTCATGGAAGAATGATTCTTTTTATGTTGATTATTATGATGTCATATTCAAGCTCTGTTGGAGTTGTTTCAGACTTGGAAATACTTTGCAAGGTAGAGAATCGAATTCTAGAAAAGTATGAACAGGGATCAGAGAGCAACTTAGTAAACTACAAGATTAGAATGCACAGTATCATTATGATCCTACCTCAACAATGCACATTAGCCAGTCTTCTGTTCCTTTCCAAATCCTGAAGCCCTTAAGATATTGGATTGATGTGCTTATGATTGCAGTATGTACCGTGATCTCATAGGAGTCCTATGAACTCTAGTTAACTGCTTGCTTGTTTTTAATCACTATAGTTGAATGATTTTACTAGAGGATTTTAGAGATGGATACTTGATTTACACATCTATTGTAACTCTTTTTTTTTTGCTTCTGTGGCTTTAGGATTACAAGTTGAACCATATTTGTCATCAACTGTCTATTTAAAACAACTCTCTAAAACAGGTATATATACATGACTTTAATAGGGGCTTATTAAAAGGTGATGAACATGCCTTGTGTAAGCGAGGCTTGAGAGAGCACTATGTAGCAGACATTCTTGGCAGCCCAAGTCAACAACAACCCTACCTTGCTCTAGAGGAACAGTCTCAGGTAGAGAATCCTCTGAGGGAGGTTTATTAAGAGTTCTTTTGCATTCCCCATGGAGAAGGAGACAGAAGATCAAAAAGGGCAAAAGTGAACCAGAGCAAGGAATGAAATTGATGCCAGCTTGATTAAGTCTCACCCAGTCCCACAAGGGGTTCTGAAGAGGAAGGGTCTCTCAGTGTTGTTTTGAGTTGTTACACAAGCCTAGGGATTTATAAGTATGTATAAACAACAAATGGATGTGGTTGACTACTTCCAAAACAGTTGACAATTGAAGCCTTTCTGACAGGAACACATGTTCTTCAGTCAGAAGAGAGCTGAAGGGTGCATGACAGCATCAATCATTTAAACATATGTTTTGACCAATATTACCATGTAGAGTAACATTATGCTTAATAGTACCACTCCTTGAGTCCAGAATAGTGCTCTTTTTGAGGAAAATACATACAGTGATTTCACACACCACACACACACACACACACACACACACACACACACACACACACACACACATACACACCCTCACACACTCACACACATTCACAATCTCACACTGAGAAATACATACACAATTTGGTGAATCTGAAGACAATGCCTAATAATCACTTCTAAGTGAAATGACTATGTATAGTTATGTACAAATATATGCACAATACTACAATTATTTTCCAAGAAGTTTGGGAATATTTTACTGTATCACACAGTTAGAAATTTGTTAAAGAAATTTAAAAGAAAACCATGGCTTGAGTGGGACATATTGCCAGTTGCTTCATGAGTAATTGATTAAGGGAGACAGTGGAGACTATTACATTGCCCCTTCTGTATTGTAATTTCCTATGCCAGAAAGAGCATCATGGTTTCTGCATGCTTTAAGCACCCAAGTTATTTAGCTATTGGATCTTTTGCACATTAGAAAGTCTCTCTAATGCATATTTTTAGAAGAATATTTTCATTTTCCAAAATGTTGTTGCAGTTACCAAACTTTAATTATGTGATGTTTCTTTAGAATCCATCTTTAAAATTGACATGTAATCTGTAAAACCTGTCGGTTTCACAACATGGCCCAACAATTGTTCAACCCACTTAGACCACTGTGGATTACAGTTAGTTCTGATTTAATAAAAATAATTTTAACATGACCTGAATTAGTGAAAGGGGAGCTTGACTAGGACAACAGTTCAACAAACTTTGGCCAGCAAATTATAAACAGATGGCACTAACTTACACTCAGTTCAAATCTGGGCTAGAAACCAAAAGTGACCTTGAGGTAGAAAGCTTTCTGCTTTAATTCAAGTTATTTAATACATATGGCTTGCTAAATATATGTTTGAGACAATATTTTATTTATGGAATAATATTGATGGAATTTTATTATTTAAAAGACCTTTGGTGAAATTATTTTCAATGAAGATAGTAAAGTAAAATTAAATCATATTTGGAATATGGTATTTTATATATATTTAAAAATTTGCTTTTAATAATGATCATTTGAAACACACAAGGAACTGAAAAGGTACATAATACAATTGTGGTGTAGATGGATCTCATGTTGGCAGCTCATTTTGTTTCAACAGACCAGTACAACAATATGCAATCTATGTAGTATAGATGTTAGAACTGTGTGTCACTGTTGCAAGGGCATCATCTTTTAATTTACTGTCTTCAACATTAAGCGTAGTGCTTATTTAATATTTGAATCAATGAATGTTTGTTAAATAAGTTAAGGAGCCTATATTTTTGACATATTTACTATGAAAACTTCTTAATGTAAAAATACATTCTTTTTAAGAAAAAATCCAAAATTAAATATGCAATATTTGGCTTGTAGTTATGGGTAGAAGACTATATGTTGTTTTCAAAACATCATTTCTTACTGATCAAAATACATAAATATCTTGTGGAAATGGATTAATATTAATTATGGCTCACATAAAAAGACTATTTTGCTCAGTTATATAAATTGTGAAAAGTTAGGTTTCTTTTCCAACCCTTTAAATGCATTGTAGTTCTTTTGTATAAAAAATATTGTGTTGTATGTTAAAGGACACAACATAATGTCATTGACAATGTTCTTCATAATTCTTTTTAAAGTGTGCTAAATGATATTCTATCTGCATCATTAGGTTACCATACAACAATCTCCTCTGAGAATATGGTTTTGCTATCATTTCTAGTTGTAATTACTTCTCACAAAAATGGTATGGGCTTATTGAAATGACTTGGTGTGTGAAGGTTGAGAAGACAATGCCTATGCTTGTTGTAAATAACCACAGCTTGATAGCATGGCATGTTTATTTCACAGGCACTCACCCTTCCAAGGTGCCATATTTTTTAGCATTTTAAACCTCTCTGAATGTGTTCTTTCTCCATAAAAGCTTGAGTTGGATATGTTCTGTGACTTACATTTTCTTCATCTTGACATTTCTGACATTATGATACAGACAATACTCAGCACTGGGTAGTGCTGGAGGTTTAGAAATATCTCTCTGTACACCTAATAGAAGATAATCTCACACTCTTGTCCAGATGTGAGAATAGAATACTTAGAACTAAGTGGTGTGTCTCCATAAAATCCCCTTAGAGCTCAGGGAATTCCATGGAATAGGAGGCAGAAAGTGTAAGAACCAGAGGGGATAAAGGGCACCAAGAAAACTAGGCCTTCTAAACGCAGCAGGGCTGATGCACATATGGACTCACAGAGACTGAGGCAGCATATTCACGGCCTGCATGAGTCTCCATCACACGAGGTCTTAGAGCTGACATCCCTAAACCAGAAGCTATCTCCAATTGATAACCATATACAAATGAAAAATCAGTTTAATCCAAAGAAGTCTCACTGGAGATACAGATCACTCTTAAGACCAGATGCCATGTCGAGCAGTAGATGGTCAACACACACACACACACAGACACAACAATCAAACAAACAAACAAAACCTCAGATGCATCTTTGATCTTTGGAGGTTCTTTATTTGATAAAGTTCTGACAGAATCTGTCCTTTTGCCTTTTTTTTTTTTAACCTTACAGATCCTTTTCATATATTTTAAGACTTCCAGGTTCTGGGATATATATCATCATGTATATTTATGCTTTTGCTTTGACTCTTCTGCTATTTTGTTGTTGTTGTCTTAGTCCAGTTTGTTGTTTTGTTCTGTCTTATTTTATTTAAAATTATTACTTGGATGCCAGTTTGTTTTCTAATGAGAGACAGAAGGGGTGTTGATTCCAAAGATAGGGAATGTGGGGAGAATCTAGGAGGAGGTGGAGAGGGGAAACTATAATCAGAATATATTGTATAAAAACATCTATTTCCAATAAAAGAAAGAAAAAATGTGTGTAGACACTGGCAATTGTCCTGTAGGACAAAATCCCACCTTGGTGTATATCAGTGGCTCTCAATCTTCCTAGTGCTGTGACCCTTTAATACAGTTTTTCATATTGTGGTGACTCCCAATCATAAACTTATGTATCATTGATATTTTATAACTGTAATTTTGCTAATGTCATGGATCATAATGTAAATATCTGATATACAGGCTATGTGATTTGTGATCTCTGTGAAAGGGTCCTTCAACCCACAAAAGGTGTTGCAACTCACAGATTGAGATCCACTGGTATAAATCATTATGTAACATAACTTCCTTTTTCCTGAATATTTGAATGTGTGTATAATAAAATTTTCAAGGTAATATTAGTGCTACTAAATCAAAAATAAAGTGCTAAGAGTGATATCAAAGAACAGGGACAGTTGGTCAGAGGTTTTAGTTGAGATCACATTATCTCGGCTGTCCTACCCATTACCCTAGCTGCATCCCACCCACTGTCTATAAGTGAAATCAGAAAGATTTCTCTACTTTGAGGTAGATTTCTCTACTTTGAGGGTGTGGTCTGTGGTGACTTTCTCATATTAATAAATTACTGAGGGAAGATGTCAGAACCTTCAGAAACACCCATATACATGCTGTAAAAGAATTCAAATATTTCAGATCAACATACAATGGACAAATGGTTTAACTAGTTACCTGCCACTGGATGTGAGAATAAAGGTTATATAGAAATGATCTTGGAATGTTCTTGTCCTGTCATGTGTATGTCTATGTGTGTATATATTTCCATGGCCTCTGTAGAAACACAAATATGTGAATAGGTGTATACTTTAAGCGAAATTTTTTGAAATAGCATAAAATTGTCTTATCTAAAGACTTTTTGAAAATCCGAGAAGCCAAAGAGAAATTGTAGGTCAGGAAGTAGACATTCCCTTTACAGGAGGCTGGCAGTGGAGAAGCCACCAAATCGAGTGTGTGTTTTGTTCCAGTTTGATTCCATTAAAATCTGCTCTGGGATTACAACCCTTCAAATGACCGAGTCAAGTTCATTTGCCAAAATTTACCAGAAGTTAATGGAAATTGCCACAAATAATATTAGGATACAAGAAATGAAGCTATCACAAACCATGCTTAGAATAAACACCTCCTGTATTAGTGGTTAAATTGCTAGATAAAATTGAATAAATTTATTTCAGGCACCTAAATTGAACCTGCTGGTATAATGGAAATAGTTCTAATATGCATTGGAGGTTGAGAAATGTAGAAACAAATTGTGTTTTGAAAAGATCTCTTTACTTTTTTAAAAGTTATATTTTAATTTGTTCTTTGAATTATCCTGTATCTATGTATACAACATATCTTGATCATATATACACTCCAATCTATTCCTCTAACTTCTTCACAATACGGCATCACATCTCACTCCCAAATTCATATCCCCCTTTCTGTATATATTCATGTGTGTATTTACACTATGAGTGTAAGTAGTGCTGCTTTTATGTATACAGATGTGCCACACCCTGAAATAAAACTGACTCTTCCTCTTTAACAGTCACCAGTCACGCGGTGCTACTCAGCTAGAAGTGGACTTCAGGGGATCTTTAATCTTCTTTGCTGGGAATTTTAACTGGCTTGATCTTTTGTGAGAGATGGCAGGTTCTGTGAGTTCATGTGTTCCAGAGCCGGGTTATGTCCACCGGGAAACCTTCTCCTGCATTCCTCCCATCTTTTGGAACTTAACATTTGTTTCATACACAACCCCTTTTCTAGGATCGTCTATGAGCTTTTGTTTGCTTTATAAATACCATTTCTCAGAAACCCCAATCTGATAGAAGTTGTTTTATTGACTACAAACAATTTAAATTCAACATTCAACCTCATACAAATTTAGCCTTTTGTCTCTTTCATATCTCCCTGGTCAGAGTAAGGAACAAAAGTGTGCAGGGTTGACCCATATCCCTGATATCAAGGAAGGACCTGTGATACTGAGACGTGAAAAGTCACACTTCATTGCGTAGTTATGCTCCTGGTTTCAAATCATCCTCTTTCCTCACAGTGTATTGGAGATGTAACCAACCGTTTTATTCAATAAGAAACACAGAGTCGATTCAGAGAAGAAAACCAAGAGGTCAGAGCGATAGCTAAGAGCTGAGATTAAAAACCTTACCCTTCCTGCTGCTGCTGTCCTACCTCTCCGCAAGAGACCTCTCCCAAAGAGTGCTACTTCCTGTGTGTTTGTCTTTATAAAGACTTCCTGTTCTGCCTTCTCATTGGTTGTAAACCCAACCACATGACTGCCTCGTCACTGCTTGTCTGTACAGACCTCCAGGTCTTCTATGGTTGGTATTGAGATTAAAGGTATGTGTCTCCAATGCTGGCTGTATCCTTGAACACACAGAGATCTACCTAGCTCTGCCTACCAAGTGCTGGGATTAAACGTGTGCACCACCACCACCCTGGCTTTCACTATGGCTTGCTAATAGCTCTGACCCCTAGGCAACTTTATTTATTAACATACAAATAAAATCACATTTCAGTACAAATAACTTCTGCCCTTGTCTCCTAAGCTAGGATAACAGAAGTTACTAATTTAAGTGGAACAGTTATGGGAATGACCTATTGTTGGTAGAGTTTTCCTGCCTGGCCCACAGTCAGGATAAATCTCTCTCACCTGCCAGTCCCACAGCCGCTCAGACCCAACCAAGTAAACACAGAGACTTATATTGCTTATATACTGTATGGCCGTGGCAGGCTTCTTGCTAACTGTCCTTATATCTTAAATTAATCCATTTCTATAAATCTATACCTTGCCACGTGGCTCGTGGCTTACTGGCATCTTTACGTGCTGCTTGTCCTGGCGGTGGCTGGCTGGCAGTGACTCCTTCTGCCTTCCTGTTCTTTCTTTTCTCTGTTAGTCCCGCCTATAACCTATCACCAGCATTGCTCCATTTTACTAATTAGAATCATTTCAGAACTGGTACACTAAAAGGCAGGGAATCACAAAATAGCTTGTTACTAGGTGATGAGATTGTCAGAAGTGAGTACAGCCATTATTGCAAAACAATTTTGTTACCTATACTGATTTCAAGGATAATGTTATTGTATATTTTTAGAGCAACTTTATACATGTGTTTATGCCACAGACAGCTACAATTTCAAGGAAACAAAATTCTTAAGTATTCAGTCACAAACAGAGGATATATTCTGTAAATAACTCCATACATAAGAATATTAACTTTCCACTTAACATACATAGTGGATTGTTTGGGGAGGAGAAAAGGAAATTTGTTTTGAACAATGACTATTTGTCATGTATGGGTACAGGTATCTTAATTTTACTTAATTGACATGGGTTCAGTAAAACTATATTTAACATGAACAGTGAAGATTATTTTATTGAACAAAAGGTTAGTTCAGTACTTTAAGTATCTGTTGGAGGAAATGTTGAATTGATGTAATAGATTAGAAAAAATCAAGTGCTCATGCATAGCTGTGTATAGAAATAAACAAATGAAGATAGCATTGCTATTAAAGAAATTAAAAATCTTGAATAAGGTGAAAGACAAAAATAGTTACAAAGAAGTTACTAAAATAGGTGACAGTAGCAAAATACCTAACTGTAGGGAACAAATTCAGAAAATAGGCTGTCCTATGTTCAATAGAATTATATACA
>CABHPQ010162706.1:13863-57838 GCA_902168405.1 Peromyscus aztecus
ATATATATATATTCCTTCTCTCATTTATATATATTAGCATAATATTAGATATTCAAAATAAACTTACATAAAATGTGTTTATAAAAATCAGAATTTAGAACACCATTTGTGAAATCCAATGAAACAATTTAATAATTCAGGAAAAATGTTGCATAAATGTGAAGTGGCATGTGGAGAATAATTAAATTGTAATTTTAAAAGGTTAATGCAGCAATTTACTTGTCCTGATTTTTAAAATTTAGATAACAGTGCAGATTTTTGCAATATGGCATGCAAATTTGAGTTATTTTCAGTGGGAATTGAGCATCTGTGAAGTTTTATGTCATACTACAGAAACATATTTGATAATGATTATTTTATATATGTATAGCAACTTGCATTAACATTTAGAGTTTAATAGTTTAGATATAATATAAATACCATAGCAATATAATCAATTTACATATACATTTACTAATGAATGTCCTTCCCAAATAGTAAATATTAAATTTATTCTTTATAACAACATAATGTCTGTTTAATTTATCTTGTGTATAATTTTTAACATTCCATTTATTTTGAGAACATTTACTATCACAGAAAAATTTAATGATTTTTATATATTATTCTTTACTTAAAATGCTGCCTAATAGAATTTATTTTTATTGAAAAAATTATTTTTAAACTTTCAAATGATGAAATATGTGTAAAATATTTGTTTATTCCATTAAGTAAATAAAACTTACCAACTATCGTGTTTCTAAATTTTAATTATTTTATGTATTTTGATTCTTTATTTATTTATCTGTGTATGAATGTGTTTATGTGTGTGGATACACATGCCGTGGTATGAATGTGCATCCCAGTGGAGTTGTCTTTATCCTTCCCTGATGAGAGTCTTGAGACTAAATACAGGATGTCAGGCTTTGTGGATGTAGCATGAATCTTAAAAGTCTTATTAATAAAATCAAACCTGAGCCGGGTATTGGGGTGAACACTGGAAGGTCAGAGAGACAGAATAAGCCACAGCTACCTCACCTCGCTGGATCCTCAGCTGGTCTTGTTTCCTCAGACTGGAGGCCTCTGAGTCCTCATCCAGAATGGGTCTCAGCTGAACTGTGCTGCTAGAAGCCTGAATGCTTAACCAGGCCAAATGCCTAACCAGCCAAATGCTTACCCTAGTTTCTGGTCCTCACGCCTTATATACCTTTCTGCTTTCTACCACCACTCCTTGGGATTAAAGGCTCACTTTTTGGGATTAAAGGCGTGTGTCACCATGCCTGGCCGTTTCCAGTGTGGCCTTGAACTCACAGAGATCCACAGGGATTTCTGTCTCTGGAATGCTAGGATTAAAGGTGTGTGCTACCACTGCCTATCCTCATGTTTAACATTGTGGCTGTTCTGTCTCTGACCCCAGATAAGTTTATTAGAGTGCACAATATTTTGGGGACACAATACCCCCACATTTCCTCTCTTTTTGTCTAAAATTTAAAAAAACTTATAACTAATACAAGAAAAATTATATCCAGTAAGTATATACAATATACACAGTCAAGATTACATTAACGATGTCTAGTCTATTAACATTTAACAGATTCAGATAAAAACTCCATTATATATATTAACAATGTCCAGTCCAGTAACATTTGATAAATTCAGACAAAAAAATTTCATTACTTATCTTATTTAAAACAAGTAGTTCCTTTTTAAAAGTAGATTCCTTTTTATCTTATCATATCCATATTCTCTCTTTTTTTCTTTTCATAATACATTCAGTAGTCTACCTTTTGTCATTTTTATATCTTCCCCTTTTTCTTCAGTGTAGATTCAGTGATCTACCTATTTGTCCTATTATTTCTGTATCTTTTTTCTCAGAGTAGATTCAATGATCTATCTCATATCATATTCTCTTTTTATTTTTGCTTTCTAGGGGCGAAGATATCTTTAGGGAATCTTGAAAAGAAAAAATTTAGGTTAGGTTAATTGTCAAGTCCTGTATAAGTGTGGTTATCGCTGAGCCATCTTTCCAGCCTTGTATTGTGCATTTCAATTCTTGTGCTATTGCTATTTCCTTAAAATTCAGACTATTTCTCTCAATATGTTTTAGGGTTTTTGTAAGGCATGTATATAACAGTATATTTATTGATTATTTATATTTTATACTCATATAGCCTATATAAGCACACTGTGACTTAGAAATCAATTTGCATTTGAAGATATCAATTAAAAATTATAAAATTTTTAAGTATAAGATTTATATTTCTTTAAGAAATTTATTGTTAAATATTTTTATGGAAGTGTTTATTGGATAAAGTTTATTTTATAATAGGGCATCTTTAGGACTTGTATAGTATTGTAGAATATTTAGCATCATGGTTTCTAAGCATGTTTGCTGAATGTCTGTTAATTTAATAACTTAAATATGTAATATAATGTCTAATGATAGTCACAGTTGAAAGGGTTTACAAATGGATTCAGAAATAGACATGATTTCTGCACTATGTGCTGATAGATGCTTCTACGTTATTTATTTTAGTACATTAAACTTTACAGATGCTGCATAATTTTACTAAAGAGCTTCTCAAAATATGAAAGGTAAAGATATAAATCTCTGAGAAGAGTCCTATAATTGTGGGATGGTAATGAGCTCTGCGGAACAGCAGCAGGAAGAAATGTGAGAGTCAGGATTTTTCTTTTCTTTAAATCTCCACATTTTCATTTCATCCTTTTTTTTTTTCCAAACAGAGAAAAGCAAACTTAAAGTTTTGCCAGTAAGACAGAATTTAATGATTAAAGGTTCAAAAGTAAGCACATCAATTTAATCAGGTAATAAACAGGGATTTTAATATTGACAAAGGTGGATGGATTTTTCCTTCAGTTCTGCTCTACACAGAAGAGAAGCTCTTCTGAGAATCATGGGATGACCTCAAATGTAAAAGTGTTTGCTGTCGAGACTGATGACCTGAGTTTGCATAAAGGAAGCCCCATGATGGAAGGAGAGAACTGACTCATGTAAGTTATCCTCTGGCCTTCAAGTGCACATCATGACATGTGGATGTGCGCGCGTGCGTGCGCGCGCGCGCGCGCGAACACACACACACACACACACACACACACACACACACACACACACACAAGCACACACATACATGCACGCATTCACACCAAATAAATGTTTAAAACAAGGAAAGAAAAGGGGATGGAGCGATTGCTCAGTGATTAAGAGCACTGGATGTTCTTCCGGAGGATCTGAGTTCAATTCTGAGCACCCACGAAGTGGCTTAGTAACTTCATATCCATGGGAACTGAGATTCTTTTGCAGTTCCTTTGGCATCAGTAACACAGCCTTCCATTCAAGGAAAGCACCCATACACAGAAACTTAATAAAAAGTTTATTTAAGAAAGAAAACAGAGTGTTTCTTGGAAATAGTATAATATGTTCTTATCTGGAACATGGTATTCAATATAATTTATATCATTTATACTTTGCAGATACACTTACATATACAGATGTAAGTAATGATAATTTACATCTTTATTAGTGTTTTTTTTTAAGAAATTTGATGTTTTTATATCTTTAATTCTTTTATTATTATTTATTTTATATTTCCAGAGCCTCTCCCCCTCCCTACTTACTCAACTTTAAGTTCTTAAACAAACAAACCAACAACCCCCTCATACAACAAAATCAAGAATATAAACAAAACCACCCAAACCCAAAAAACAAACAAACAAAAACCAACAACAACAATAAAAAAAAAACCTAAATAAAAGCACACTAAAACACTGTGGAGCACAATTATGTGTTGTTCACCTAATCCTGATCATGAGGCCTGTCTTGGAGTGTTGGATATACCTAGTGTCACTCTATAGAAAAAAAAAGTACCTGTCCCAGCAGGAGTCAGTTCAATTTTTAACCTTTATCCTTGTTGGTAGGTTTATATTCATTCATTCATCCATTAATTTATTAAAATATGACAAAATGAAATATAATAGTATAAAAGAGAAACTTGTTGGGTGGCCCTGCTGGTCAGAAGTTTACAATCTATCATGGCCTGGCAGGTTTCTCCAAACTCAACAATATGAAAGACTCCCTCTCCAGCAAGACTTCCTGCTCTCGACCTGCCCTTATTTGGAGGATGTTTCTAGGCCAGGATGCCTGACTTATCAAGGATGACCCTTGACATAGTTCCCTGAAAATGCTGTTCCTCTGATGCTCACATGATAATTAGGTTAATGCTCTAGCCATTTAGATAGAGGCATGCTTCCACTAATCCAGCTATATGGTAGGAGCATGCCACTTAATGCACATTATACATTTTGTCTCCAGGGTTCCTAGTCCTATATATGTCCTATACTCTGGAATAAATTTGAGTTGTCTCTCTGAAGTCATCATCTTTCACAGGGCTACCTCCATCATATCTACAGCTATTTGAACCCGGTTTCCCACTTCTGCTCCCTCTACTCCTGTGGACCATTAGCCAGTGATCCCTGAGGAAGAAGAACCACAAAACTATCACATTGACGTTGACAAGATTAACTAACAGAACGAAAGAGCCCAACAGAAGGCACAAAAATCAGAGACTCACTCTTTTTACACTCAGGAATCCCACAAAAGACTAAACTAGAAGCCATAATATAAATGCAGAAGACCTGTTGCAGACCCATGCAGATATACCAAGAAGTTCACATGACAGAGGGATCCCCAACAGTGAAGATTATGATGGGCAATAGTCCTGCCCTCGATAATTCAAAACCTTAACAATTTCCAGGGAGAAATAGCAGAGCTTTTTGACACTTGGTTTCTTTGAGATAAACTTCCAGGAATATTGAAAATTCTTTACATCTGGTTTCTAGAGCATCAACACTCTGGTAAGGTTTTTTAAGAAGGCTTTAAACTGTATAGTCTGATGATACTTTTATTTTGACCTGGGTGTTTTGTTTACTTGCCTCAATGTCAGTGTACTTGGGAGATATCTCATGGCTAGAACATCATCAGCCTCACTTGGATAAACTGTAAAGTCTCACCAGCATGCTTGGTCTTGAACAGGGTACAGAATATAAAATTAAACACAGCTATTTTATGATGCTAGAAAAATAAGGAGAAAATGGAGTAACATGAAAATGACTCTGTCAAACATCTCACATTTGTCTCTTCTGTGTTCTACACTAGTCTAAAAGCTACGAGTGTCTCTAACTTCAGCCAATCACAGCTGACTGCCATCACCTCTTATTTTAGAGGATTCTCAAGGACTCAATTTCATCATCTTATATCTCCTGTCCTCTTCATCCTGTCTACATCTAACTACATCCTTTACCTACATCTACCTTTCCATCCCTATCCTTTTGTTCTTTTAATATTGAAAATAGAGTTTTAAATAAAATATATTTTGGTCATGGTATCCCCTCCCAAAAGTCCTCTGAGATTTCCTCACTTTCCCTACTATCCCATAAGAAGCAGAACTCTTTCTATATTTCATTAGAAAAACAAATTATTATTTTCTAAAGAAAATTAATAAAATAATATAAAACAAAAACAAACATGCAGGAATAGGAAAAACAAGAATAAAGAAGAATCAAAGAAAAAGCATGACATACACATGTAAACACAGATACACAGGTTCACACACACATGGATCCCCTAAAAACACAAAGTCAAAAATCATAGTATTTACACGAAGGATCTGTAAGGTTAAAAAAAAATTCCTCTTCATAACCTTTTGAGACAAAGAATTTCCAAGGATGCCACAGAGTTTGGTTTTTGAGCATCTACTGCTAGGTGGGACACCTGGCCCTAAGAGTGGTTAGCACCCCCAGAGAGAGTCCATTGAAGAGGACTGACTTTTCATTTGTGTATTGAGATTGCTTCTGGACTAGTGATGGGGATTTGTGCTCTCTTCTCTCAGTGCTGGAACCCCATCTGACTCATACCCATGTAGGCCATGTATATGTATATGTCTGTGAGTTCTGATATGTTTCAGTCCTGTTGTATTTAAAGGACATTGTGCCATTAGTATTCTCCATCATGTCTGGCTCTTATACTCTTTTTACCTCCTCTTCCAGAGAGTTACCTGATCTCTGAGGTGGGGGGGGGGTGGATTTTGAGACATCCCATTTATTACTAACTGTTCCAAGGTCTTTCACTCTCTGCACATAACCCATCTGTAGGTCTGTATTTGTTCTCATCTACAGAAGAAGGAAGATTATCTGATAATGGCTGAGGAAATTCTGACCTATGAGTATGGTTGAGTGTTGTTAGGAGACATTTTATGTTATCTTCTTTAAGCAATGCCGTAGTATTTGGTTTTCACCTAGGTTTTTGTTCTATCTGGTTTCAGACTCTAGGTAACCCAAGCAGTGTTGAGGATTGGTTCCATCTCATGGAGTGGGTCTCAGTATGCTCAGTGTGTGTGTGTGTGTGTGTGTGTGTGTGTGTGTGTGTGTGTGTGTGTATGTGTGTATACTGACCAGTAGTATTTGGCTTAACCCTAGGTCTCTGTGCTCTCTAGTCTCTGGTTCTTGATCACTCAAGAGTGTTAGGTATGGGTTTTGACCTATGGAATGTACTTTAAGTCAAATCAGACAGTACTTGGCTACTCCCAAAAATTCTGTGTTACCATTGCCCTAGCTTAACTTGCTGGCAAACAAGACATGTTATAGATCTAAGGTTTTGTGGCTGGGTTGGTGTTTACATTTCTCTTTCTCTAGCATGCTTAGTAACTCCCCCCACAAAAGACACTAGAATTTATGGCTTCATTTAGGCACCAGTTTGACTTCTTCATGTTTAATGAGTTGTGTAGGTGCTGTCCTCATGAATGGGACCCTGCTATCAATTTGCAGAGAACAACTCAGTGTCCTAGTAACAGCCTGGATTGTTTGGGAATTTTCATGTGACCCTCTTGGAAGCAATTCAATTGAATGTAATCCAATCCCACTACTGGAAGCCTCATTTGGTAGAAAAAGGCGGCCAGTTGAGACTCCATATCCTCCATTTTTAGGAAACATCATTAGGATCACGTTAACATATTTTATGAAGTTTCCACGGCACTAGGTTCCCATATCTTCCCTCAAATGCCCCTCAATTCCAGCTGTCTCTCCCCTCAGTCTCTCTCTCTACCCTGTCTCTCCACCCCTCTACACCTGACCCTCCTGTCCAGTCTCCACCTGTCCCAGTGCTGCTATAAAATATATTCTGTTTCTCCCTCCCAGGAGATTCATGTATGCACTTTAGACATTCCTCTATACCTGTCCTTTCTGGGTCTATGGATTGTATCTTGGTTGTCATTTACTTAATGGCTAATATCCACATATCAGTGAATGCATATCATATTTATGTTTCTAGGTCTGGGATACCTCACGCAGGATGATTTTTTTTTCAATTCCATACATTTGCCTGAAAATCTCATGATGTCATTTTTTTAACAACTGAGTAATACTCCATTTTGTAAATTAATCAATAAATAAAGGTATTTCAGAATGAGCACACACTAAAGCAATATGTGCCCATCAAGCCAAGAGTATAGAAGACACTTAGATGAATCTTAGAGAAAGAGAAAAGTAAAAAAAAAAATCAGTTATGAAAGTACATGAAAGAATAAATTTCACAAGAGATTGAACTGGATAAATTGCTCAGAAATTAAGACCTCCTCCTGTTATTATAGAGGACCAAGATTTGGTTCCCACTACCCACATTGGATAGTCCATTTCCATCTGTAACTGCAGATGCCGAGGGTCTGATGCCTCTGTGCTATGCTGGCATATTCATCCATGTCCACATACCCACATGCATATGCAAAACACAAAGAGTTTAAAATAACAAAATAATTCTTTACAGATTTGAAAAGAAGCAAAGATAAACAAAGAACATGGAAAAGTTTCATCAAAACTGACACAGTAATTCAGGAAATGCCTAGGGTGAGAAAGGGAGAAGAATAAAATAGCTAATATTTGAACTAATCAGGAACACAACAGAACAATCAATAGTATTAGAGGAATCAGAAACACAAGCCAAACTTAGATGAGATATGGCAGATACCGCATATGAACAAAGGGAACAACAGGTAAAGAGTATGAGCACTGTAAATCTAAATGCATGAAATATTGGTAAAACATAAAAGTTCCTAAGACAAACACTACTGGGCACAAATAACAAATAGATCCACATAAAATAGCAATGGATGACTTCAGTGCTCAATTCTTACAGTTTAAGACAAAAATATAACGAAGAACCACAAAGTTAAAGCGTACCATAGATTAAATTGCTTTAAGAGACACCTACAAAACACTCCATCCAATAACTGTGGAATATATATTCTTTTCAGAAGGCAGAACTACTTCCTAAAAAATAAATAATATTTTCCCATAAAGAAGATCATAATAAATGTAAAAAGTATAATTCCTTCTATCATTTCATAACATAATATACTAAACTAAAAATAAATATCAAGAGAACCTTTAGTAACTATAGCAATACACTGGTCAAAAACACACTGTTGAGAATAAGTGAATCACTGAAGAAGCAAGTGAGATAAATAAATAGTCCCTAGAATTAAATAAAGTGCAAGCACAGATATTCAGAGCTTTGATAGCAGTAAAAGTAATTAAAATAAAAGGTGAATAACTATGAATGATTCCATCTGAAAATTCAGACATCTAAAATATACAACTTATGGTACATTTTAAGGTCTTGGAACAAAATAGAAAGTTAAATAGAAAAGAAACAGATGAAATTAATAGTAAGGATGAGGGCAGAAATTAATTTAATAATATAAAACTTCAGAAAAATAAAATATTGAGTTGCTTCTTTCAAAAGAAAAAAAAAGATTCCTAGCAGGGCATAATGGTCCATGCCTTTCCTTTAATCTCAGCACTCAGGAAGGCAGAGGCAGATTGATCTCTGTGAGTTTGAGGCTTGCCTGGTCTACAAAGTGAGTTCCCAGGACAGCCAGGGCTGTTGTACAGAGAAACCCTGTCTCAAAAATAAAATAAAATAAAATAAAATAAATTAAAATAAAATAAAATAAAAGGATCCTTTAGTCTAACTGATCAAAAGAAATAGAATTGAACTTAAATTAATAAATTTTAAAATGAAGAAGGGGATTTTACAAAGATGCCAAAACATTCACATTCAGAGATTCGAATAGAACCATGCCAAAAGGCTATATTCCTAAAGGAAAAGAAAATTAGAAAAAAAAAGTAGTAGAAATTAATAAACTATAGGCACATGTTGCCTACAAAAATAAAGCAAAGAGACTATAAGCATCTTCAATAAACATGTAATGACCAATAATGATGGAGGTTTAAGAAGGAGTTTCCAACAAAAAATAGCCAGATACTAAACATGTTTATTGCCAAATTCTACCAGATCATTGCAGATAATTGACACAGTCATCCTCACACAATTCCATAAAAAAACCAAGGAAACTTATTCAATTCATTCTTTGAAGTCAATATTAATATGATATCAAAAGTAGATAAGATCACACACATAAACATAGATGCAAAAATTCTCAGTAAAATATTTAGAAACCCATTTAAACTACAAATTTAGAAAGATCATATCCAATGATAATATTGGTGTTATCATTCCAGGTCACAAAGGTGGCTCAACATCAACAAATCACTAAATGTAGCACAGTATGTAGACATCAGACAGAAATCATGTAATCATATCAAATAGATGGCCTTTGGCAAAGTTCCATATCTCTTACTTCAAAAATCTCTGTAGAAAGTAGGAATAGAAGAAACATACCTTATCGCAAAAAAAAGAGGCTTATTATTGAAAAGCAAACAACTTATATTAAATGGAGTGTAGTTGAAAAAATTTCCTAGAAAATAAGGAATGAGAAAAGTGTGCCAATTCTTTCTAGTTTGATTAGAGCTAGTGATTGAAGCATTGGCTATAGCAGCAAAGAAAGAGAAAGCAATGAAAAGGATATGCATAGGAAGAGAGAAATCCGGTCTCCCCTATTTCAGATGATATAATCCTGTGCTTTTAAATACTCAGAGACTGTACCAGAAAACCCTTACATCTGAAAGCTGATAAACCGTTTCAGCAAACTAGTTGAAAGAATACATAAACAAATATAAAGATCAGCTCTATTCCAATAACAGACTCAAATTGAAAGAAATAATGATAATCCATGCACAGTAGTTTAAAAATTAAGCAGAATGCCAGGAATAAACCAAATTTAGAATGTGAAAGATTTCTTCAATGAAAACTATGGGTCTGCTACAAAAGAGACTTAGAGACAATGAAACATAAATTAGACAGGGCCCACAAATTAACTAATGCACTTATCAACATCCAATAATTAAAAAAAATATGTTAAAAACATGCATTGAGAAAAGATGGCCTTTCACTAAATGGTACCGAGAAACCATGATATTCACAAGTAGAAAATTGAAACTACTTTCATATATGCCATTCTGCACATATCAATTAAAACTCATTTAATAAAACTTAACATGAAACTTACATTTTGAATCTACTGGAGGAAAACAGATGGGACACACTCATGATGGAGAAATCAGCAAGAACTTTCTGAAGGTATCTCTAGTAGGACTAAAAAATAATCCCACTAATTTACTAATGGTGTTATATTGCATTGACATGCTTCTGTACAGCCTAGAAAACCATCAGTTGAGGTTTGATACAACACACACAATGAAAGACACATCATACGGAATGAATGGGAGTCTTTTCTAAATGGATAATTAACAGAGATAAATTATTTAAAGTATCAAGAATTTTTTAAATTAAACACAAAAAGGAAATCACCTATAATAAATGAACAAGTGAATTAAGCAGAATTTCTTTAAAAAGAAATACATAGACATAAAACATTTGAAAATGTATTCTACATCCTTAGTCGTCTGAAAAAGGAAAATTTAAATGCATGGATATTCAATTTATCCTATTAAAAATGACTTTCATGAAGGAAACAGACAATGGCCAGTGCTGGTAAGGATGTGAGATAAGGGGATAAAGGAACACATATTCACTAGTGGTGGTAATATAAAGTGGTGCAGCCACTCTAGAATTAGTGTAATCAGTGTGAATTATATTTTATAATTATATATATACCATATTATATCTATAATTTAATTTTATTTAGCCATAAATAATAATGAAATTTGTCATTTCAGGAAAATGGGTAGAATTTAAGTAAAATAAGTTAGACTCAGAAAAACAAATATTTTTTCCTATATGAAGAAATATTTTTGCAAACATATACACACATACTGACATGAATACAGAAAACAGAATATTTGCAGGAGGAAGGGTTGAAGCACGAGATACTTGAGTATGGGGGCAAAGTAGGTTAACAAGGGTATGAATATGCACTAAGTACAATGGAATGTATGTGCAAATATTTCCTCATGAATCACATGACTCTTTATGCTGAGTACAAAAATAAATAAAAGTAAACCCCTCACCACAGGTGTGTACCTCATCAAGGCAGCACACTAGAGAAGACCCTAAGGCTGGGGACATAGGCGAGCAACCGTGAGGGTGTGAGATCAGGAGAGCTGACCCCCGCCTCTTGTATACTATATGGTGGCATGGGTGAAAGATGCCCTCCCAACACCCGTTACCACCTGCAACAGGTGAGAGAGTTGGCTCCGGTGTCAATTATTTTAAATATGGTTTTGTTTTGAGGGGGAGGTTGCTGGAGGGATCTACGGTCCCACTGCTATGAGAACCATGCGTACACCAAGCTACACAACTGTCACATAGTTGGTTCAGGCTCTTCTAGCTTCTATGAGCCCAGTTTAGTTGATACCCATGCTATAAGAGTGAGCCCACCCCTGTTACTGCCTGGGGTGCCGGGACCCAGATACTGTATAGCCCAGAGATCTAAGATAGAACCAAACACAACTGGAGGAAAGACAATGTCAACATAACAATACATAACGGTATTCTGCTATACTCATAGATTGATCTCTGCCCCTATTGTCACCAGTGAGCTTTCACTCAGTAACTGATGGAAACAGATGCAGAGAGCCATAGCCAAACATTAGGCCAAGCTCAGGGAATTCTGCTGAGGAGAGGGAAGAAGGACTGTATAAGCGAGAGGGGTCAAGGACAGCACAAAGAAATTAAAATCTTAACAAAACTAAAAGTTATAATCTAAGGATAATGTGTTATTAAAGTGTCTGTTTCATAAATTTAGTGAGGCTTAAGACTACGGAGTTCAATTATATATTCATGTTCATGTTCACTTACCTCTCTTCCAGAAAGTCCCTCAAAGCTGCCCTGGTCATCAAAGCTGTCATGGTAAGTGTCTTTTGCCAATGTACCTTTTTAGGGGCTAACCTTTTGTGCTATAAATTTACTATGCCTTTTCTGTTTAAATATGGTTAAATAACACTGACAGGTGTGCTACCATTGCCTGTGTCTTCCAATATTAAATAGTGCACGTAGACCATCGAACATGGACTAGGTGTGAGGAGAACTTTCATCTATGCCTAGATAACATCTAGATTAAGGCCATAATATTTTAAGAATTGTTTCTTAAATTTGAGTTAGCTCTTTCAAAGGCTTCTTTTTTATGTCTACTAAAGAGTGTTGTATAAATGTTAATTTAGATAGGATACAATATTTGGAAATATTCAACACTTGACAGATTACTTGTAATAATTTTATTAGTTCATAATTACTAATTGAAAAGATATCTCGTTAAAATCTGTCTGGGATAAAGTTTGAATTTTGCACCCAACAGAGTGCAGCTGTATTTAGAACGTAAGAGCAGTAGGAATGCAATGTTTTCATGGTTAAAACAAATCTTTCTGTCAACAAATATGAAGATCATAAAATAAAAAAGTATTTCTTACACTTTGTTAAAGTAGTTTTTGAGAAGTATAAAAGAGATTTACATTTAAAATGATAAAACATAAAGTCATTTACACTTGGCTATTCTTTTTCCTTTTTTCTATTTAATTATATGTATATGTTGAGGTGTACATGAATGTAGGTCTTTGTTTTGTTTTACTTTTATTAACTTTATGTGTATGATGGGATTTGGGAACTACTGCTACTCTTATTCAATTCTAGCAACATATTAAAAGAAACCCTTACCAAGTGACAATTTGTAGAACTTTACTTCTATGATATGGTGGTAGGCACTTCACACACATATCCTCACACTTCTATAGCAATTTACTTTCATTAATGTATTATACAGTCATAAAATGTAAAAACAAACACCAAAGCACATTATTAAATCCATATATTTCTTCCAAGAAAACAAACAAACCAACTCATGTTTTCTGTCCTGAGATCTACAATAAAGATATACAATGCTTTCAGTAGCTTTAGTAATTCATTTTAAGATCTACATTTCCAGATTTTGGAAGTTTTTATAACAGACTTGTGGCAACAGGAGGTAAATATTTAACTCACATAAACAGGTAAACAAAATTTCTACATTCTATGTTCTGAAAACTGTGGTGTTGGTTTGGATATTCTTCTACCAAATGAAAAATGAAGTAATTCTGCACAATTCCCTCTCTTACACAAAGTTTGTTTCCCAGAAACACAAGGTCTACTGATTACAGAGGATGGTCCCTGGTACTCAGTGCCATTTGGGAGAAAAATCTATAGAACATCCACCACAGTAAACCATTGTAAACCCTTGTTGTTTGCATTCAGGTCAATAAATGAATGCAGATATGCAAATATGATGAAAATAGGTTTTTAAATTCAAATATCAAGTAAACACTGAAAATACATGACTTAATCCAGCTAAGTAGGATTTATTTAGGTGTTACAAAAATTGGACCAAATATGCCATTTTCCCAGTCAGGTGATGGCTGCAGAAGGGAATGGGCGAATATGCGCAGTACCAACAATCATTAAAGACGGGTTTTTATGAAGTCAAATTTGAAGGTCTAGGATGAAGGACAATTTTGATAGGATTTAGATTTAGTCATTTTTGTTTCTTGTTGGATTGTGTTCACAACACATAGTGTACAGCACAGCTCAAAGATGGTGAAATTGAATGGAGAAATCCAAACAAAAGCATACAATCAGACACCCCTAAAGCATGTGCTCTGAACAACACAACACATTCCTGGGGAAACACCTGAAGTGTTTTATGTCTTTTCATGCTCTCATAAACAGGTACAGTCAGTACTTTGGTACAAGTTCAGGATCTGTTGGGTGAATGAAAAATATATGTTACATATTGTGTGCATTTGTTACCATGTTATTTTGGGGGTGGGTGGGTTTGGGTTTGGGTTTTTTATTTTGGTTTGGTATGATTTGTTACAGTGGTTCCTTTTCAAAACTGTCAGTGTCTCATATATCCTTTATAGTATATAATTCTGATATATTTTGAAATAGATTTTTTTCATTTTTCTTTATTAAGAAATTTTCTACTCACTCCACATACCCCCCACAGATCCCACCTCCTCCTTCCTCCCACACCCCCCATCCCTCTCTCCCAAGCCACTCCACATCCCCACATCCCTCAAATCAAGGTCTCCCATGGGGAGTCAGCAGAGCTCAGCACACTGAACATAGGCAGGTCCAAGCCCTTTCCCACTGCACCAAGGCTGCACAAGGCATCACATCAGTTTTCTTTTAGATTGATGTCACTTCCTCTTTGTCCATAACCATCTTAAATTACATATAATCTCTCTTGTGTTGTCTGTTCTTTCCACTAACTCATGTAAATTTCAAAAATTAAAGGTCTACACCAAAGACTTAAAAATAGACATGTTAATGTGTGATCTTTATATTTGATTATTTATAGGTTTAATTTGTGAGATTCCTGTTTAAACAATGTGAAAACAGTCTTCACACCTGCATACAATTTAGGAAATTAGTATTTTAATTATTTAGAATTGCTGTGATTCTAAGCTCAAAGGACAAAAAATAATCAAATGTGAAACTATGGGAATCAAATAGAATATATATTCTTTCTTTTTCTATATGTAATTCCTTAATTATCAACTTTATCAAATATCAGTAAGCACAAACTGAACAGACAAGTGAATGTTTGGCTTAAGAATAGTCAGAAACATTATGGAATAGAAATTCTTTCTGAGAATATTTTTAACATATTTAGGGCCAAATAGTAGTGGCCCATACTAATGTATACTTCTATTGATATGACTAAATATTGTATAAGGTAAATTGCTGTGGGATATTTGTACACTATGTGAAGATGTATTGCTGTGATTGGTGTAATCAAAAGCTGAATTTCCGATAGCTAAACAGGAGAGATGGGGGGACTCCCAGTCAGAGAGAGAATGCTGGGAAAAAGAAGGCAGAAACGCAAGCCAGATTCAGAGGAAACAGGATGGGCACTATAGAGATGCCAGGGAGACACTGAAGAAGTCAGACAGGTAACCAAGCCACATGGCAGAATGCAGATTAATAGAGACAGGTTAATTTAAATTATGAGCTAGTTGGAAAACAGCCTAAGCTAAGGCCAAGCTTTCATAATTAATAGTAAGTCTCATTGTCATTACTTGCAGGTTGGCAGTTCCAGTGAAAAAGTATGTCCACAGTAAATGTTATAATAACATGCCAAAATAGTATGTATGAAAAGAGAGGATTGTGTGTAAGGTCATTGTTCAGATAATTGTATTTTAGTGACATTAATTGTAGGCTTAAAGATGAACCTACACTGTAGTGTATTTCAATGTAGTAGAAAAAATGTTTATATAAAGTTGCAGACTCCAGCATAGTAATAGGATGGCATAGATTTTTTAAGATGATTTGGACATACATTTTGATTCACAGAATTATGATTACCCTCTTAAACTATTATAACGATAATGTGGCATGAAACTATATATACATGCTATACTAGTAAAATAAATTGCATCTTCCTTTGATTAAAAACAATTATGTTATGCTAGAGCACAACTTAGCAGTTAGCAGAATAAAAGGAATACATTTTCTATTTTTAAATATATCATAATTTAAATTCATACATGCAATTTTAGGTTTCATAAGAGGTGGAAAATATCTTTATGTACTGGTATTTATGTAATAGTTAAGCTATTTTACTCAGGAAAATGATTTTCCTCTAATAAAGTATTTGAATGTTCTTATTGTATAATTTTCTACATTGTTTCAGAAAAACAATAACTTATTTGGCAAATGCCTTTATATCTTCACTTTCAGAAATTCAAGTGCAAAGACAAAATACCATAGAGCTTGGTGATAAACATACTTGCTGAAATATTTGGTTCAGTATATTGCACTGATTCTGACAGGATCCAATGCAGAGCATGTATAAACTCCAATGTGCTTAGGGGAATAAAGTCCCATTAATCTTCATGTATCATATTCACAGATTTAAGAATGAGCCAGTCACACAAAGCTCAAGATGAAACTTCCTCGTGCTATTGAGAAACTGGAGATAGCTTGATTATCTTTGGTGATAAATAATTCTGAGATAAGAAATGCAATACAGACTACCTGAGAAAGTGACTAAAAACAAACCCCAGTGGATTCATAAATAATTCAAGTAGGACTTTAAAATCTAAAGATATAAATACATGATCAAATACAGAGATATAAGAAAATGATAAAATATTTTTGACTAGGTGTTGGAGTTATGGCTTAGTTGGTAAAATATATTTTTGTGTAAGTATGAGGAACTATGTTTGGCTTGACAGCACCCAAATTGCACCTGGGCATAATGCCATTCGTCTTTAATCCTGGAGCTGGGGAGGAAAGTGGAAACAAAAGGATCCCTGGGACCATATGGCTAAATAGTTTTGTCCAGTCAGTGAGCCTCTGTTTCACTGAAATAACAGGATATTTCAAGTCTCTTGTATTTCAAGACAAGTCTCAAAAAATGAGATGGAGAGTGATTCAGAAGATAACCAGCACTGAACTCTGGCCTTCACATATATGTACACACCTGTGCATGTACATCAATACACCATGAATACATACAAATATGAGTACACAAATAGGATATTATTCTGTTGGTAATAATTCAATTTTTGTGAATAGAAAAAAATGACATAATAAGCAGCATTAAAAAGAAAATGTCTGATGACTGACATGAATATATTTTTATGAAAAACACAAAGCCACTGTGAACAAGTGATTGTTGTATAGGTGAATTAAATGTGAAAAAGACAATGTGTTCATTAGATTTCTATTTATGTGACAGAATACCATGATCTAAAGTATCAGGGATAAAAGGATCTATTTCAGGTTACAGTTCCACATCAAGGTACATTATCAAAGGAAGTCAGGGCAGGAACTGAAGAAAAAGCAGTGGAGAAGTGCTACTTACTGACCTGCTTTCCATGACAATGAACCTGCTTTCATATATTATCCAAGACACCAGCCTACAGTTGGCAAAACCACACAGTGGGCTGGGTACTTCCATGTAATCACTGATTAAGACAACGCACGACAGATTTGTCCTCAGGTAAATCCAGTAGAGACATTTTCTCAGTTGAGAGTCCCTCTTCCCAAAGGACTTAGTTTATGTCAAATTTATATAAAAGTAGCCATCACAGAAAGTAGAACAAGAAACAGTAGAGAGACATAATATTATATCCACATACATTTAATCAAATAACTCACAAAATAGCAAAGATGACTTATTGGAGAAGTGTCTCTTCAACAAATAGATTCAGCACAAATGTAAGTGTAAAAACTTGAATTTACACATACTCTTTACACATTTTACAAATTTACTCAGGAAGTGTAATATATTAGAACTCTTCAGCAGAAAACACCAGAAGATCTAGGAGATAATAAAAGAAGTAAGCTAGGTGACCTAGGATTTGCTGCTGACTTAGGAATAATACGGAAATCATAGTCAATATAAGAATAAGACCTTATAAGCTTAACTTTACAATTCAAAACTACTGGTATATGGAAGTCATTGCAATAGAATAAAAATAAATTCAGTGACTGGATAAATGTTTGCAAAATGTATGTCTTGCAAAAAGTGGTTGGTAAAATATAAAGCACATGAACTTCTTTAAAACTCAACATAAAAAACAATTAATACAATAAAATAGGAAGAAAGTCTAAATAGATACCCCCTGAAAGAACATACACACGGCACAAAATTCTGTGAAAAAAAATGCTTACATCCTTGGGGATTTATAAATCAGAATAAAATGGTCCACCACCGTAAACCTATTACATCTGTAGTGATCCCCAGTGCTGGCAACATCAAATACATAGGACTTTGAACACAGAAACTGTCATTCAATGCTCATAAGAAAATTGAAAAATGGCATCTTACAAAACTAAGCATTGCAATGTAGTAATTGTGATCCTACACATTTACTGCAAGTAGCTTAAATCTTACTTCTTACAAAAGTCTACAACAACTCTGGAATAGTGGCTTATACCCATAATTCCAGCACTGAGGTTTAAGCAAGAGAAGCAAGAATTTAAAGGCGACTTCCAGGCAAAACTTGGATTCAGAGTGAGGGTCTGCTGCAAAACAACCAAAGCTAAAACAAAGCAAAAAATATTTATAACAGTATATCGATAATTACTAGAAGCTAGAATCAACTCAAACATCCTTGCATATGCCAAATGATAAATGAACCACATCCAGAACACTTTTGAATATTTTCAGCAATAAAAAGAAATGAAGTAGTCATATAGTGTGTGTGTGTGTGTGTGTGTGTGTGTGTGTGTGTGTGTGTGTGTGTAAAAGTATAAAATCTTATCTGAAAGGTGTTAGTACCATATGTCTTGGTTAATTCTTTAACACAAACTAGACTTATTTGGGAAGAGGGAACCTCCATTGAGAAAACACCCCCATTGGATTCACTTGTGGGAATTGCTTGATTAATTTTGATATGGGAGGGCCCAACTCACTTTGTTTTGTGCCTGCCCTGTATAGGTCTCCTGGGTATATAAGAAAACAAGCCATGCATGCCAATAGGAGTAAGCTAATAATCAGCACTATTTCATGGCATCTTCAGCACTTCTGCCTCCAGGTTCCTGACTTAAGGTCAAACCTTGACGTCACTGAGGGTTGGACTGTTACCTAGAAATGTAAGAGGAAGTAAACCCTTTCTTTACGCAGTTGATTTTAGTCATGCTGTCTTATAACAGTAATAGAAAGCAAATTTAAGACATCATATTATTCCACTTTCATAGCATTCTAGAATGTGCAAACAGTGCTTATACCTTTGGTTAGAGTTTCCCAAGGATTAGTTGGTTAGCAGGACTAACTCTGTGGTGCTCAGGGGGCCAGACTCATTATTCTATATAATGATGCACGAGTGGCTCTGTGATACATTCTCACTAGCCACAGACTTCTACAATATGAATAAATGTAATATAAACATGTACTTCATTTAATATTTCAAAAGTTAGTGTTCAACTACTTTAACAATATGTCATTTCAGAGTAAGGTGCAAAAAAAATTTAACTCCTTGAAGAAAGGAGAAATAGAGGAATTATGATTCTTGTTCAGTTTTTCTGTAAATCTAAGATTTTGCCTTTAGAAGTCAAGCAATATAAAAAAGACTCACAAATGTTCTCAAAGAAGCAATGAAAAATTCAACATTTTTGAAAACTGTTCTATAGAAATTATAGTTTAACATATCAGAATGATTTCTGAGCAAACATGAGAAAAGATACAATCTAGGAAATTTAGTGTGTCAGTGAGCTATTATATCAATGACTAAAATAACCTGACAGAAATAGCTTAAGTGAGGAGGCGATTACTTTGACTCACTGCTGTTCTGACTAATTTAGTCAGCCAAGGTCTTACATATAAACAGCAGAAACTACGTTTAAAATAAAGTTAGTGATAGGAACAGAACACTCACAAAGCTCTTGGCACTTTATAGCATGGATGAGAGGCTGGGAAAATGAGCTCAGAGATGGATAGATTTAAGAGTTATCTCGGCAGAATAGAGCTCCCCTTACGATCAATAGATAGATAGATAGATAGATAGATAGATAGATAGATAGATGATAGATAGATATAGATATATAGTACATATATGATTGATAGAGAGATAGAGATAGATGATAGAGATAGATGATAGATAGATAGATAGATAGATAGATAGATAGATAGATAGATAGATAGATAGATAGATATCCAGATGCTAAAGATCTAGCCATGTAAAGCTTTTGTGTTAGGGGTTAAATATGAAAACCTCAACTCATGTAAGTCTACCTCTAGGAGGAAGACAGGATGTATGATACATGTATGTTGTCCTCTGTTAAGTTGGGAGAATGGTACTCAGAGTGACATGACAACTGTAAAAAGTAGCTAAAGGCTGGAGAGACAAACAAGGCAAGTAGGTGCTATATCAGGATAGTCTAGATGAAACTCAAATACAAGATTTGTGGATTTTCCTATTTATAATACTTCTGTTCTCTCTTGGAAAATTCTGCTTGGTCTCTCAAGACATTTGAGACATTCCAGAATCACAAACTTGACCATATTTAGAGCTTTCATACATACAGAAGTAATATTCCAAATTCAAGTCTGTCCCCTCCACGATCTAGTGAGTGAAACACTCTCTGGTAAATCTTTTTCCACAATAAAAGTCTCCAAATTCCATAGCCACAGTTGTCCTGCATGACAACAAATTATTGTACAATGGAGATCATTTTACTCTTTGACCAGCAATTTAAGATCCCTTGCCTTGTCTGTGTCAAATGTTAAACTACATTGGTATGTTTTTAAATACCCTTTATGATTGTTTTGCCCCTCTTAGCACATAGTTTCTGAATTCCCATGACTGGTGCCTCAGTAGTAACGGGGGAACCGTCCTTACATCAAGTACTCTACAGCAGAAGCTGCCAACCCCTTGAATCATTTGATGGAATGCACTTAATCCCTGTTCCCAACAATTTCAAATAATTCCTTATGTTTTCTATTTCAGCTTTGCCATTTTATCCATTTGAATCAGTTCCTTACAAATCTAGTGAAGTACATGTTCATCTATAATAAACTATTTAATTTTACATAATTTAAGTTTGGGAGATGTGTTGAGCTACTAGAATGGAATATCTTCTTAATATGGTCATTTAATTTGTATGATAACAGAATATTTATATGTCTATTATAACATAAGCTTATTTTGAATTACCCAGCATTCCTTTTTGCTATGCAAACTACCATGCAAAAGAATGGGTTTCCTGTATCCTTCCAATTTGTGGGTCCTTTGAGTGCTATAGACCAGTGTTATCTGCTGGTCCTCTGGTATCTTATCAGAAACAGCAGAAGGAGGGATTTCATCATGTAGGATATTTTCACAGGTTAAGTTTCTCAATAGAGACACTCCATCCTGTTCATTTTGCCAGCTACAACCAAAGCTACATTGCCACACCTACCTGAAAGAGAGTATGGGGAATATAGTCTGTCTGTGTAATTCCCTTTCCAGGAAGAGAAAAAGAAAGTGACTTTGATAAATAAGGAGCCAGTTTATACTTCAAGTCATCTTAGACAGACAAGCACTTTGGAAGATTCCGGTTACTGCTCCTGCAAAGTTTAATCAAAACCTATTATACTATCTCAACAACAAGGGCCTCCAGATAATTAATTTTTAAAACTATCCTTTTAAACACTGCTGTGAATTATCAAGTGATCTGTTTCCAAGCAGATAAAGCGCCTCATGATAAATATATACTGTCTCTTCTCTGACCCTTTAGTCGTGGGGGTCTTAAAATACCAAGTCCTCAGATGAAAAGCTGTAAGTCCTGGCTCCCCTGACAACAATTCAGAATGACATGAATGAGCACCATTTTAATGCATTTCCCCAAAATGTGATGGTTCATGTATGTGTAACTAGGATCTGATTTATTTTACTCTATCACTGTAGAGGAAGAATTTACTAAATGGCCACAAAGCTATTTGTGTTAATCATTAATTATTTGGTAAGTGTCACCTGTTATTTCTTTAAGACACTGCACATTCCAGGACTGCTCCTAAATAATCTGGATTTTTTATGTGGTTTCCAATATAAAACAATTTTACATTCAGGAAGGAGGGAGTCTCAGAGCCCAGAGGCAAATCATACTTTTCAGCAAGGAAAGATAACCCTAATAAATATGCTGTGATTTAAATTGATAATGTTTATGAGAATTATTGAAGTGTGTGTGTTGTGTGTGTGTGTGTGTGTGTGTGTGTGTGTGAGAGAGAGAGAGAGAGAGAGAGAGAGAGAGAGAGAGAGAGAGAGAGAGAGAGAGAGATCTGAAAATGTTGTTGTATGTGTTAATACAACATCTCTCCTGGATTTCTTCAAGTGGTACTAAACCTTTAGTCTCTCTTCTTACCTAGTTTTATGTATTTTTCATTTTCTCTAAATAGACAGATAGGGAAGAGTGGTGCATGTTACATCTATTGGATATTTTTTTTTCTTTTCATGTGGTTTTTGTGTTCAGAAGAATTGTCTCTGGCATATATAATCTTGATGTTTTGCTACCTTAGTTGCTCATAATTTCTCATTGTTTACCTTTTGTTATTTTCCTTGGACAAGCTAATGTCCTTTGCCTTTATATGTGCCAGTTTCCATGGCTGAATGGCATCAGACAAAAGCCTCTGCTACTGTCGTCCACTGGACTGCTACATCAGTCTTGCAAGGCTGAATCCAATATGTTTACATCTGTTCTCCTTTGCTTATTTTCCTGATGTCTCTGTAAAGTCATTAATTTTTATTTTAAAAAGAGAAAATCTTCTATAATCCGTGTCTATAACCTGATAGGTTCAATTTTTCTTACAATAGTAACTGTGTAGATGAAAGAACAGTAACAATATAGCTAGAAAAACAGTGTGGTCAAATTTGGTGAATAGTTATTGATCTTCAATTCTGAAATACCCATTTCCCAGTGTCATAATATTAAGGAAGGAAGTGCATAATACTCATTTTACATAGCTTTTATTCTGAGGCAAGAGGAATGGTGAAGATAATTAATAGGGCATGTGATTGCATGTGAACTAAGGAAACTGCATGTCACTTCTTCAGACTCTTTGCTTGACAGTTTTCCCAATATAAAGCACTTTCATTTGTAAATATCTTGCTGCCAGAGAACAGTGATTTACTTATCTAAGATTTCTGTCAGTTTAAAGGGATGCCTGTATCACATTAGAACCTCTTTGCATACTATTTCTAGTTTCTGTCAAATTTAAATATTTTCGTAAAATTTATACCAACTAGTTATTTTTGGTAACTCATAGCAATTATCTACTTTTCTGTAGCTGTGATAAAACACCATGACCAAGCACATTTATATTGGAAAGAATTTATTTTGGCTTGTGGTTCCAAGAGTCCATTATGGAACAGAAATATGGCAGCAAGCAGGTAGCATGGTGACCAGAAACAGGAAGATGAGAGCTTACATCCTTAACTGAAAGCATAAACAGACAGAGGAAACTGGAACTATGTGAATAGTTAAATCTCCAAATCTGCCACCTAGACCTTCCCAAACAGGATCTGCATCTGAGAAATCAGGTATACTAATGTCAGATCCTATGGAAGACATTTCTAAATCAAACCACTGCACAAGAGGTAAAAAATATGGAGTTAGCTACAGTTTATTCATTTATTTATTGAACAAATGTATTCTGATCATTTAATTTTGTTCAGACACTTCAGTTGCTGTAAGCACCACCATGGTGGTATGTTCTCTGTATTCATGGCAGTACAGAATCAACAACAAGTACATTAATAAAAAGGAATAACACTGGGAATAAACAAGATAATAAGAAGTATTATCAATTTTAAGTATAGACTTGACTGGATTAGGGATATTTAAGGTAGTTTGGTAAAACATCACAGTAGCTATACCTGTGGATATCTTTCCAGGGAAGATTGGCATATAAGTCAATGCAATGAGGTGGGGGAATATATCTTCATTAACGGCAGTCATAATATAAAAGGCTTGGTTTTAGGTTGTTTCAGGTAAAACAATTAAATAAAGAGAAGGACTGCCATCCCACCCCAACTTGATCTAAGACCAACAACTCTTACTAGGTTGGATGTTAGAACTCCATGGTCTGCCTCTTCCTGGATAGGATGTTAGAACTTCAAGATCCAGTCTTACATATACAGACACTATACCAATGGTCTGGACCCTTAGACTTTCAGTCTCAGATGAAGAACAGTGACAATGTTTCCTCGGCCTCCTACTTCTCAGGCTTTTGAAGAACATTGGCTGACTCCCTTACCAGACTGTGTTGACCTTCTCAGCCTCCACAGTTTCTAAAGCTGAGACTCTGAAGAAATTTCTTTCCATATTTCTCTTTATTCATCCCATTAGTTCTGTTTTACTAGAGAAAAATAACTGGTATAGAAAGAACTCTTAAGGGCTCTGGGAGTTTTTAAGAAGCATTCCAGAACTGAATGTTGCCATTTAATACAGATATGGATAGAAGGGTTGGGGCAGAATAAGTGTGGGGTGAGCAGTACTCAGTGACGTAAAAGAGATAATTAATATAAATTCATTAGGGTATTTTAAGAATCTTAGCTTTTATTCAAGGTGAAATGGAAAGCTATTATGAGATTTAAGCAAGGTAATGTCAGTATAAACAGACAAAATTAGCACACGATTAAGCTAGATAAGTGATGTATATTCTAAAGTAGGACCTCCACTCTACTCTTTGGGGTTGTTTAACTTAGATTCCAAGACTGTTGAAAAGTATGCTGGGATTGACATGTTCAGTTTTCTTTCCTGGTCTGATCACTATCCTGTGGTCTTCTTATCTTATATCCACGGCTTGTAGTCCTACATTAGTGATATTTGGATTTGATAAATGGATTATACACTCTACTTGTAAGTCACCCATCACAAGCAAGAGTAAATCCCAGCTTCTGACATTGTTGATACATTTAGCTGTGCAATCCTGATATATTAATTTTAAGTGAACAAGAAACAGTGTAGTATATTTTATACTTTTCAAAATACACACACACACATATATACATATATATGCTCTGTTTGAGGAGGTCAGAATTTTATAGTGTACCAAATATCATGAACTCTGACCAGTAGGTCTTACAAAGTGGTCTTTATCACAGGAAACCCCTTTCCATGTTCTACTCCTCTATTCCTCTACAATGTAATGGTTGTTGAGGTTCTGAGAACGTTAAAAGTTAAAACATTCTAGCTATGGCTAGGTTTCATGTGCATTCCAACTTATATGATAGGGTGAATGTATAAGAACACTTAAGATGTGTTTACCATCACTTCTGACCAATCTATATTATACAACATTACATGTTTTAATAATAAAAACACTGCTCTAAAGAGGGATGAATCACTTTTGAAAATATGGCCTAGGCTTGAATATAGTTTAGAAATGTTGTATGTAAAATATCTGACTGATTACTTAGAAAGATTACTACCAAAATATACTTAGGATACCAGAGCTCTCATGATACATAAATCTGGGAAAACGTGACAAGGGTAAACAAGCATTAAGGAAGTAAAATCGAAGCAATTCTAATTTGGTATTTTCCCATTTGGAAATTAAGGGCTGCATTCTATCTACAGTGAAGCCAGATCTTAGGAAGTCAGGATCTCAAAGACTTTCTGAGGGAGATATATGTCAGAGTTCCTGGTAAGAAGGAATCTCAATGAGAACCTAACTATGTGCTTCCAAGTTAGAAGGCGCCCTGTCGATACAATTCTCCATTTCAGTATCTTCTCATTCACTCTGTCTTTTAATCAGGACTTGATATTCCTACTTAGAACTGAATATAGAAATAGGCGATTGCACAAACAATTTGAATGTAGTAGAGGCAGAATTGAGGTGAATTATGCTTATTTTCAGTGGTGGATTCTAGGTACACACACACATACACACACATACTCACACACACACTACATTTCCACATTGTTAAAGGGAACTAAGTAGCATACTTCAGTTGAAAGAACTCTACAATACAAAAATACTTTGTACACACTTACATGATTAATGTTTTGAGCTTCATTGTTTTGAGAACTCTTTCAAACTATATCTACATTGGCACCATTAGGTGTCAACATGTACATGTATGGGTTACAAAAAGACTTGGTAAGACACTAGTATTTATGTCATTATTAAAACATTTCAAGAGATTTGTCTAAAGTTATTGTGACATAGAATTAAACACAACAGTGTTTTAATCCTGAATGAAGGAAAGGCATTGGAAGCCAGGGTGGGACTGAAATTTGCATTCTGTTTACAGGGTAGCTATTATTTTAACTTCTTTTCCTGATGATAAAAGGGCACATAAACTTATCTGCGGGAGACAGACTGCTCATTTCAGAATTCCTTCTCATGTCCCACAGTGCAGTCATCTAAAACCAAGATGCAGTTATGCAGAACACAGACGAAGTTTCGCTTCATATTACAAATGTATTGACTTAAACATGTTCTGCAGGAGACCACTGCAAGATAAAGCTAATATCCTTTCTACAAGAACATTGAAATTTTTATTATTTTTAATTTAACTCTTGAGAGAATAATATAAAATTCTATTGTGGTAGAGATTGCTATTAAAATTTTTAACTATTTTTTGATTTATTGAGAATTCACAGCAGATACCTTGAAAAGTTAATTCCAGGTCCCAACACTGGGTATAGGGAAATCAAGAAATGAGAAGATGTGTGATTCAATATAATATAATGTCTGACAAAAACAAACTCAGTTAAACTGTAAGTAAAGAAATCTAAAAACACACTTCTTTGAAAGTTTTTTTTTCTTTTTTTTTTAGGAAGATTTTAAGCAAAATACATGGAATACTGAAAACTTGAAAATCCAAGAGAAAAAAATGTTCCCTATGGGACCAAAACATAGTTCTTATCTGGTTTGTGTCTCTCCTGATGACCTCAAGTTAAGCTATTGAGGTGAACACATATTGATTTATTTAACTTTTGGGAGTTAACATCTGGGCAGAAGACCAAAACTGAAATTAAAGTTGTTGCACTTACAGTCCTCAGGCAAAACCAGAGGGGAAATTTAGCTGGAGTTGTTCTGTAGAGTTTAAAAAACTTTCCAGTAAAAGACATGTAAAAAAGATGACTTTTAATGAACAGTGTATTATGATTCAAACATATTTACTATCTCAATGTTTGTCTTTATTTACTTTTCTACTCAAAAATCACATGTTATCCATATTCACATGAGCAGATTATAAGAAGTAATTGTTGGAAAAAATACTGCTTCTAAAATTTCAGAATTTATTTTTGAGATATATTAAATAAATAAGCACAATTTAAAAAGAAATTTGTAAGAATGTGAAAATGCAGATTATAAGAAGTAATTCTTGAAAAAAGTACTGCTTCCAAAATTTCAGAATTTATTTTTGAAATATATTAAATAAATAAGCACAATTTAAAAAGAAATTTATAAGAATGGAAAAATTGCTATATATGTTTCAGATATATATTTTATATTAAAATGTTATATTCCATGGCTTGTATAAAAATAAATAAATAAACAGATAAGTAATTGAGATTATAGAAATATAAAATATAATTATTACATATGTAAATTTCTTCTCATGAATGTGCATGTGCACACACTCATTTTTCAAACGTATATTTCTGTGTGAGCTATAATATTCACATTATGTGTGTTTATGCGTAAGGTGAATGGACCTGGGAATTTGGAAAGTTTACAGCACTAATTTTCTCATAACTAGAAAATATTTGATGTCTAAATATGTACTGACTTGTATTTCCTTCTGTTTTTAGATAAAAAAATTTTAAGCTAAGAGGTGAAACCCTGAATACGCTCTTTTTTGACTTGTGGGAATCTGTACCTTGTCCTCTCCACAGTGTCCCAGCGGAACTACAGTTATGTAGACTCACCACATAACTATAACATAACTATAGTGGTCTCCTAGCCAGACTTGACTAATAAGTTTGTGTCCAATTCTTTCTGACTGTCCTTTTGAACTAGACATTGTTCTCATGTTTGGAATTAATCTTTTCCTAGGAAGCCACTGGATTTTTATTCTGCATATCCCTCATATTTTATTTACTATTCTCTATCCTAAAAGTTACGTTCTATTTTGAAGCCAACTTTCTAGAATCATCAATAATCACATTTTAACAAGCCACTACAATACTGAAGGTTAAAACTGTATTTATAAATGAATAATATTTAATTATCACATAAGAATTTCTACAAATTATCTCTATGTCACTTTTTATTTAAGTGTAAAACTCAACTATTGTCTTTTTCTGCTTGAAATAGTGGCGCCACCTTCCAATGATTTACCATATCATTGATATATCTAAATCCTTCTTAACCAAACACTAAAGTCAAATGCTTTCCCTAGGTGGGTCCCCAGTACCTCATTTTAGTGAGCTCAGCAGCTCTCTCCCACTTGAAATTTTGCCATAGTTTCCCTACTAGTTTGGGTCTTCCATCCATATCAAATTGGCACTTAG
The DNA here is from genome assembly GCA_902168405.1 of Peromyscus aztecus. Taxonomy (NCBI): domain Eukaryota; kingdom Metazoa; phylum Chordata; class Mammalia; order Rodentia; family Cricetidae; genus Peromyscus; species Peromyscus aztecus. The sequence goes on from CABHPQ010162706.1 coordinate 42,200, forward strand.
TACATACACCATGATCTTAGAGCTTATAATAATTCAAGCTAAGTCATGCTTCAGTTTTAAATACTTTAATAGCTCTAATTTCATTTTAATTATAGGATAAAATTCAAGTTTCTCAGTAAACTTGTAAAACTATGTTAACTGTAAATATTATGTTCCAGGAACATGAATCCACATATAGTTCAATAAAGCATCTGTTATCACACTTAAGCATTATACTTCATCTACCTATAGTAATATACCAAATCCTTTTGTAAATTTTTATTAAATTTTTAAACTTTCATGCAAGTATACAGTATATACTGTATTGGGAACATGTCATCATATTATCCTCTCTTATTTATTCCTACAGTTTCTACTGATCATATCCATTATTTATGACATGGGGGTTTCCTTATTTTCCTTCTAATGTTTAGATTGGATATCACATATGTGAATTATTTACAAACTCCAGTGTGACTTCTCTAATAATCCTTCACTAAGGGTTTGTCAATAGTATTTGTTCATACTTTTTTTTACATAATTATACTTTTGAGATTATATATAATTGTACTATTTTTCCCATTCATTTCTTCCCTCCAAATACTCTCATACACTCTCCATCTCATAAAGCATGGGAGGCCTCAACCCTAGACAAATAACTACAGGTAACTAAGGAATGCTGAGTGCAGGAGAAATAGTCTTTCCCATGGAAAGTCTACCAACTGCTTATCTGAACCAAAGTGGTCAGTCCTGAAAACATATACTTGTACATCTTTAAAGGCTCAGTGGTTAAAGATGCTTGTTGTAAGAGCCTGATGACCTGAGACTGACAAACTCACGCTGGAAAGTTCTCCTCTGACCTGTATATGCAAGCCCTGCTATGTACAGGACCTCTAACACACACTAGTAAAGAACAATAGAAGAGTACCATGTTCTTCACAACTTCATAGATAGATGTGTCCTTGCTCTTTGTTTTCATACCCTCAGGATACTACATTTTATCAAATCAAGAACTTGCATCTTTTTACATAAAGGAACACTTGAAGGTTTCTCCTTCCCTCATTATATCATTAATTCTTGCCTTTGGGATCTTCTGTGTTGTTATTAAGAAAAATATATGTTACTCAGACAAACACACTGCAGTTTGATGACAATGGATCTGGTAACTGAGACAGATGATACAATCCTAAAAGGTAACATTTGTTGGTAAATAATCAAGACATACAACAGAGTTTTTTAAAATGAACCACCTTATTGACCTTTGCAGTATTTTCCTTAGTGTTTCATTTATAAAATATTATTTCTTAAAATAAATAATGATGTCTGATAGTTTACCTAAGACACCAAGAAGTTAATTTTGCTTTTCTTCTGGAATGACTCATTAAAAATTTTGTTAATGCTTTTTGTCTTCAATTCCAAGTATCATTAATTTGGTAATTGTATAACTATTTTGATATGAAAATTGCAGCTGATCTTAAGCTAAGGAGATAGCTCAGCTCCTAACAATGCTTGCTGCCTCTTGTGATGACTTAGGTTTTACTCCTGGGAGTCATATTCTGAAAGAACTCACTTTTACAAGTTACCCTCTGACCTCCACACATAGGCTATTGCATAAACACCACTACACACCAGATACAAATAAATATACTAAAACACACACACACACACACACACACACACACACACACACACACGTATATAGATAGATAGATAGATAGATAGATAGATAGATAGATAGATAGATAGATAGATAGATAACATATAGCCAGAAAATCTGCATCCATTTTTTTATATACTCTGTGAGATTGGAAATATTTTCCAAAGACAATTTCATTTTATAGATTTTGTTGTGGATTGAATGTGAAATATCTCTCATAGCCTTCTGTTTGAATATTTGGTCTTTAGCTGGTGGCTGTTGTTGGAGAGAGTTTTGTTGTTTCTTTGTTTGTTTTCCATTTAATCTTTTAAGAACTTTTTGTAAAGGTGGGTATCTTCTATGACCAACTAGGAAGAGTAAGGCTTCCATTAGGGGGAATAAGATTTCTATACATGTAAGATAAAAACTGATGAATGGCCACACAGATTTCCAATCCTTTCTCTCAGGTTGTATTTTTCTAGAAAACCAGCCTTCACTATCAGATCTCTCTGCAAGCGTTTAGAAGTTCACTTCCCTTGTCCTTAACACATTGCCCCGGTGTATTCACCTTATTAATTCTATGGCTGAGGAAAGTATTAAGACTTATAATCAGGTGGGGGTTCCTCTCCCTGCCTTGTTTTCATTGTGGATTATAGTTGTAACTCCTTTTGCTGTTAAATACCTTTCCCCTTCTCTTTTTATACTTCTGTGTTTGACACTGTGTTGAAATCTGTCCTCAATTATATTTTTAGATTCTACATTAAATACATTTATTTTCCAATCCACAGCACCAGGCTTTAGGTAGGAGAGGGTAAAATGATAAATAGGGTTTTTTTTTTTTTGCATTATTTTGAGACACGATCAAAGTTTAAGTAGCCCAGGCTAATCTAAAACTTAATCCTCAACCTTGGTCTCACAAATTCAGGGATTACAGGCAGTTAACACCACATGTAGTTGATGAATTGCTTTTATAAAGAAAATGCCAAATAAACTAATGTTATTATATGTATACCCTTGTCCTACTGAGGAGTTTTTTAAAAGATGCAAAAAGATTTCATGCATTTACACATATTTGGGGGAGGGGATTACAAGGAACACATTGAATCAGACGGAAGATTCAATTCTCTAAGCATTTCTAAGAATATTTATTCAATTGACAATCTTCCCTTTCCATAGGCTGTCATTTCTATCTAGAAGCAGAAACTCTATACATTTAAAGTGGTCAGATGGCAATTTTTCTCTTCATTGCTAAAATGTAATAGTGAACCCATGAGTTCCCTGGAGAGAGCAGGCTGAGGTATTCTGTTTTAAAACATATAGATTTCTAGTGAGAACAAGCTTGCCCTCCCTTTAGTGTAATGCTTTTCCCCTTCAGAGCTTCACTGACAAGAGACACAGACTGAAATGAGGAACTGGCTTTCTAAAGTGAAACGTGAAAAGCCAAATAATATTAGCATAAACATTTGCAACTGCTACCTAAGAGAATTCTGATGGCTGCCTTGATTCTCTGTGTGAAATTATTCTTGCATGATATATGTAATTGTTTCTGTCAGGAAAATGGAAACCTTGCAGATATTTACTAATGTGCCTTGGAGAGCACAGAACCTTGGAGATTTGTGTAATGTACCTTTGGAAATGAAAATTCTACAGATAGTTCATAAACGAACTCCTCAGCTCATGATAGCGAAATTCTTCCTGAGGCAGTATTTGTCCTTGGGAAAACCTGCATTGTTACTCTCTGATTTATAAACAACAGAAGAAACGGGATAGTTGAAGACAATCTAACATGTCTATTAGAAAGCTGGGTATGGATCATAAAAGCTAAGATTTTTATGCTTGTCCTTTGGAGCTCTGTACCTACAATCTCAATGCAGCCAACATGAGATGTGACTCATTTTATCGTTCTCTATGAGCAGTATTGCAATTAGAACATAAGACAATGAAGATGTGTAATCTGGGGAAATTGTCTTTAGCAGTGTAAGAAAATCTCATAGTGGATCTCTCTACACTGCCTTTTTTATTTGAAATATGTCGATGGTGCTGCATAGTCATAACGGATTTTACTCTCAGTTTGATTCATGGAAAATGAAACTACTAAAAAAATAATTAGTTTTTTTTTCAGCACTTGAGCTGTAAGAAATTTGGCAGTAGGAAAATATAAATAATGAGAAAGACTAGTTCTATGAAATATATATACTATTTATACATGTTCTAAACCTTCAGGGATTATTATATTTTATATTTGCTAAATAAATTCTTAAAATGCAAGTGTTATTCTATATTTGTAATGTTACTCTCAGAAATTCAGTGCCTAAATGTACATAATCCCAAGTTTACCCAGAATATGACATGAGAAATAAAGAGGTGAAAGTTATATTACTTTTCCCAAAGGGTGTCAGGAAATAGAAGACATGGGGACAGTCATGCAGAAAGCCCTGCTGAGAACACAGTGCTGCTCTCCTGTCAGATCATTGTGTTCTTTCTAAACTAAACAGAGTTGCTCATTTTTTATAACCAAAATTCAATTTAATAAAATTAGAATAACCTTATCACACACTTCTATTTAGGAATTTACTTACGGTCTCTGAATATTAATCTATGTCTTAGACTTTTGTTTATTGTGACAGGAAAGAATATAATTGCAGTTGCCAAAGGAATCCCATTGTGATATTTATCTTGCCGAAGGTTGGTTTCAATTCCAGTGCTTTATACAGTAGAGGCTTTAGGAGAATATGGAAGGAGAACCGAGATCAATATATAACTCTTGCAAGCTGAGAGGCCAAAGGCACAGTACTGTATAATACCTTTCTCTTTAAATTTCAATTTTCCTTGACTCCTCACTCATAATGTGCCTCCTTATGAATATAAATATGAAAGTAAATACTGCTCGATGCAGAAGAATTATATTTATATTCTCTGAATGAGTCTTTCTCTGTCCCACCAGCCAGCACCCAAATAATGGCACAGAGACTTATAATAATTATGAAAGCTCAGCCTTACTTACACTTATTCTTAACTAGCTCTTATAACTTAAATTAGCCCATTTATATTAATGTACATGCTGGTGGCTTTTACCTCTCCTCTTGATTTTTCTGCATCTGGGTAGTAACTTCACCTTTCTTCTTCCCAGAGTTCTCCAGTCTATACCTCCCGCTTAGCTATTTGCCATTTAGCTTCTTATCACAGTGACAAATCTTTACACAGTGAAATCAAATACTTGACATTTCCCCCTTTTGTCTAAATAAAAGGGAAAGGGTCTTAACTATAACATAGTAAAACTATAAGAAGAACAATTATCAGATAAGAATTACATTTAAAATGTCCAGTCCAATTGTAGTTGGCAATTTCAGAGAAAATACTTTATTATCTATCTTATCTTTATGAGTCCAAAGTTTTATACCTAAAACATTTTTATCATAACTTGTTTTATCAATTCAAAACTATCTTTTTAGAGCTCAAACATTTTTAAGAGAAACAATTTAAGCTTTTATGTCTCTCAATCTTATACACTTTATACCTCTTTTGTGACTTTGTCTTCTGAACTTGATAACAAAGAAAAGTGTAACTATAACTATCTCATCTTCAGCACCAACAGAGCCATGAGAAGGATAAAATATTATCTGAGTGAACAGGAAGTGCAAAGCAAGCAACTTCCAAAAATATAGAAATGACAAAGACATCTGGCTGCCTAGACAGTCACCCAAGTTTCCTCTGTAATGTTGGTGCAATCCATCTTCGGCCTATAGGAGTAGAACATCTGAGAGACTTTTCTGTAGCACAGGACTTTTCAAGGACTGTCCCACCTTGTCTTGGCAAATCTCAGGAGTCACTTTTGTTTGTGCCATGCTTATTCAATTTGGACAGCATACTGTCAGTAGTCAAGGAAAGGAAATTTTCTTGCCCAGTGGCTAATTTTTGCTACAAAGAAAGCAAACTCCATATGGAGGTTCTTTGATGTCCATCATCTTCTCTGAATAGACTGGTTGCTCTCAGGAACAGACATGTCTCATTGTTATGAAAAGTCTTATGTTATTAAAACATCTTAAATGGCATTTTCTGTAGATCTTGGAAGTGTTTGAAGACCACATGTCTATCTAAAACATATCTGTTTGACCTTGAAAACATACTTAGCATGACTATAAATTTGATTGTTATAAATGACTAACCACGAAGCTCCTTTTTTAGTATCCTAACTAGCTTTTTAAGAACTGCATAGTTACAATATCTTTAAACAACAATACAAACATATATACACATCATAACAAAATAACCTTAAATTTCTATTATTTTTTGTTTAGTCTCTATGTAATGGGAAAGTGTAGAACTTACCTGAATTCTTAGCTGGATGGTTTGTGAGGCTGGATCATCTTAGCTAGCAGCTTTGAAGTTGTTCTGCATGCAGAATTTTGAGGAAATTGCAACATAGGCATACTGAGAGGGTAGATCACTTGGGCTACTTATCTTTATTGGTGACTGATTTTTTTTTCTGAAAATACATAACCTTTTAAAGGTAACATGTGTATCTGCATTAACACATGGATGGAATGTGCAGTGTGTACAAATCAGTTAAAGATGATATTTTTGTTTGTTTGAGCAGGTAAAAGGCATCTGTTAACTTTAAAAGTCCATTTGGATTGTAGAACCAAACCATAATATATGCCATATGAAAGGATGGCATGTAATAATGTCACAAGGAATCTGTAGCCATCCAGATTTATCATGTCTCATCCAGTCTCAGAGCTGTTCCCATTGCAAAGGATTGGTATATATGTCATCTGTCCTACATACTTTCTCAGCTTTTTCCCTCATGTCTGCATCCAAGATCCTCAGGAAGTCTCCCCCAATCAAATCTGATCTTTATTAGTTTTGAAGAGAACCATAACTTTTTGTTTCCTGTGGAAACAAAGGTGTCACCTCTCTCCCAATGCAACACATTTTCTTCTGACTTCCATTTTGAAGTTAAGACATTCTTAAAATATGTAGGTTAGTTTAATTTAGATGTTCCCATAATCTAACTTCTCTCAGTAGCTATTGCTTTCTGTACATTAGCATTTAAAAAATCCAAAGTCAAAAAAATACCACACGTAATCAGGACACCCATATATTTCCCATCTTTACATGGCTTATTCTTTTTCTATTATTTTATTCTTTCTTTAAAGACTTTACTATTATTATTTTTTGGTGGTTTTGTAAAGACAGGGTTTCTCTGTGTAGTTTTGGTGATCTTGCTCTGAAGACCAGGCTGGCCTCGAACTCACAGAGATCTGCCTGGCTCTGCCTCCTGAGTGCTGGGATTAAAGTTGTGCTCCACTGCCACATGTCTTTATACTATTATTTTCAAGCTATTTATTTTTCTACGACATTCTATACCTATTTTCTTTCCTTTCTTCACCTTCTGAGCACATATTTTAAACATATTGTACCTTTTTAGAGGTTTTCTATCTTTACACCTGGCTTTTCTAAGTGCCTGCAATATTCTTTGACCATGTGACATAAATCTTTTTTTTTCATTTAAGAATTTTTTTAATTCATTTTGTATACCAACCACAGATTCCTCTCTCATCTCTATTCCCACTTTCACCCAGCCTTCTCCCTCTGGCTCCCCTATCCCCTCCTCTGAAAGGATAAGGCCTCCCATGGGGAGTCAGCACAGCCTGGTACATTCAGTTGAGGCAGGACCAGGCCCCTCCCCACTGTATTAAGGAAGAGCAAGGCATCCCACCATAGGTAATGGGCTCCAAAGAGCCAACTAATGAAGCATTGACAGAGATCCTGATCCCACTGCCAGGGGCCCCTCAAACAGACAATCTTTGACTGCTTCATTAGCTGCTATGTTTAGCACATCATGCTGGCAGCTGGCCCTATCCTACAGGCAGTGTCCAGTAGCTGTGTCTCTGTATACTGAGTCCTCCGTGGCCAGGAAGCTGCATTTGACTCCATGTTCTTCACTTTTTTTATTTTTTTAGCTTTCCCAAGCCTTAACGTGATATATGTGGCCAGCTGTTGTGAGCTATGGGTAATGAGACTTTCTCTGTCCTGTCAGTCATATTCCAAATAACAACATAGAAATATAGTAATTATGAAAGCTAGGTCTTAGCTTAGGCTTGTTTCTAACTAGCTCTCATAGCTTAAATTAACCCATTTCTATTAATCTACATGTTGACATGTGGCTTGTGGCTTTTACCTATTCTCCTGCATGTCCTGCTTCCTCTGCATCTGGCTGGCAACTCTATCTTTCTTCTTCCTGGAGCTCTCTCTGTACAGAAGTTCCTTGCGGAGCTATTGGATATTTAGCTTTTATTAAAACAATCACAGTGACATTTCTTTACACAACATAATCAAATATATCACAACGTTCTATAATTTTAAATGTTACAAATGATTCAAAGTTTCAGAATTCTGATTTTGAAAATAACCTCATACCAACAGCAGCAACAGTTGACTGACTTTTAAGATCAAAACTACAACCACAATTTGGATGTAGAGTACAGAAGACAATAGATGATCTTGGGGATTAAGGGAACATTTAATTATTCAACATCAGTATCTTTGAAAGAAAGCAGAGATAAGTTTAACCAGGAAAAGTACCATTCAAAAAGATAACTTCAAGTTTGTTCTAGATATTCCACTTTTGCATTATCTTATCCCTATGGGGACTCTGTGTTTCTCTGATTGCATAATCCATTCCTTCTCCCTAATGGTCCTGACGGAAGGTTATGCAAGCAACAAGGAACACTGTAAAGAAACATCTATAATTATCAAAATACTAGATTAAAAAGGAACCTGTTAATCATGCTAGTTTCTTGTATATATCAGTAAAATTTTATAGGTGGCCTGAGAATGTGTATCAGAAGAGGAAAAAGTGCTGGACATACTTGAGAACATCCTTAGCAGTACCAAAATATGTAAAAAAAAATAGAGCAAAATATAGACAGACAATAGGTAAATATAGATCACATGTGTTTTAATGTGTCAATTTAATGTATGAAAGTTTCAGTATTTTTTCTCTTATTGAAAATAGACATTTTTCTCACATAAGACACTCTGATTATGATTTCTGTTCCCTCTACTTCTCCCTTTTCTCTCTCATCTCCTCTCCCATCCAGATACACCCCCTTTCTGTCTTTCCTTGGAAAACAAACAGGCTTCTGAGAGATTATAATACAATATAAAAGATAAAACAAACACTAACACATCAGATTAGGACAAAACAAACAAACAGAAGGAAAGGAGCCCAAGACAAGGCACAAGGTACAGATACAGACATAGAGACCCATTCATTTGCACACTCAGGAATCCCATAAAAACACTAAATTGGAAGCCAGGTATCAAATATATTGTCCTAATAAGATTCCAATTTCTGTTGTGTTGGACTTAAGAGTTGGTATCATACTAAAAGAAGGAAGAAGCAGTACAACTCTCTTGTGAGAATATTGTTCCTTACCCTTTACTCAACTTTGGTACCTGAACTCCTTCATTGTTGCTCTACAAAGGCCCTTCCACAACAGCCACACGGATATCAACTCCATTTTGGTCTAACCTTTCATTGATAGTAGTTTCTTCCACTCTAAGCCTCTATCCCTTAACCAGCCTTTTCACAGTGACATACACTGAACCCATTCAAACTCAGAAACAGATAAACAAGTAAACCATCAAACCTTTTGTTCACTTCCCCAGTTACAACACCATTTAAACAAAGCTCAGCGTACTATCCTAAAGATTGCAGTTGAGTGAAGAAGGAATATTTTATTTGCAATTACTTATGAATGTTTGTATTTTTGGGAATAAAACGAATACAATTAATGGATTTAAGTACTGAATTGATTTGCAAGTAAGTTTATAGCAAATTTTAGTAATACACATGCCACTATAATTACTAAATTTAAGTCCACCATAATTAGTTTATGGCAATAAAATAAGATTCAGTTTTATACTCATGGCAGTGATAGTGCCTTTTGTTTTTATATAATCTTTTATGAACACTGAGAATTTCATATACATATATATATAAAACGTATGCTGATCATATTCACTCCCTACTCTTACTCCTAGTTACACTCTAGTCCAGCTTCCCCTTTATCCACTTCAAAACTTTATGTCTAAATTTTGTATTTTTTAGAACTGATTGTGCTGTGGGATGGTCCTTATGAATGCTGTGAATATGTGTTGCTTTCACTGGTTAATAAAAAGCAGAAGGCCACTAGCCATGCAGGAAATATAGGTGACAAAGCCAAACTGAGAAGGCTGGGAAGGAAAGGAAGGAGTCAGGGGTCACCAGCAAGATGCAGAGGAAGCAAGATGAGAATGCTGTACTAAGAAAAGGTACTAAGCCATGTGTCTAAACATAGATAAGAATTATGGGTTAATTTAAGTGTAAGAGCTAGTTAGTAATAAGCCTGATCTATTGGCTGAGCATTTATAAGTAATATTAAGCCTCTGAGTGGTTATTCTAGAGTTGACAGGTGGGAGAGAACTGTCCATTTATAGACTGAGTCCAATTTTGATGCATATATATGCATGAAGGTGGGGTCATTCATATAATAATTGATCATTACAGTAAAGAAAACTGTCCCTCCTCTACTAGCCACCAATTGTCAATAGCACCTCAGCCTGAGGTGAGAGCTTATAAACTTCATCCTCCATGTTAAAATGTCAACTGTATTGGTCTTGTGCAGTCAATCACAACTGTGCTGAGTTCAGGAGTGCATAAATATGAATAATTATTATTTCATCTCTTCATATTTATTTCATAAATATCCAGTTGTTGACTGAAAATAAATCATTAGATAATGCTTGAAACTCTTTTCACTATTAGTGTATCATCAACTATAGTTGCAGTGTAATTCACATGTAGTTAAGATTAACTTTTAGACTGGCATGATGGAGCATCCTTTAACCCCAACATTCCTGAGGCAGAGGCAAATGGATCTCTGTGAGTTCAAGGCTTACAAAGTATGTTCCAGGATAGTCTGGGCTATGCAGAGAAACCCCTATCTTGGAAATCCACACCCCCAAAAAAGAAGATTAACTTTAGAAATGGCAGGGATATACATACCCTACTTGTTTACAGTAACAAAAGGATACAAAGAGCAATGTTAACAAGTGTAAACAAAGCTATGAGTTCTGCATCTCCCACATGGAAATATAGAACTTTTGAGCCGATGTTTCGCTACATATATTATGCAGTTATAATTTATTACTAACAAAGTAGTAATAAAACTTAAAATGACATGCTTCTCATTAACAGTGGATATTAGGTCCAAATATTTTATCAATTTGTCATAAGTCCTATTAAATTGTCTAATTAGAACATAATAAGCCTTTCAAGAAGCCAAACAAAATCCAAACAGTTGTCTGTGATAGTAATGTCCATTGTAACAAAAACAAAACTGAATTTGCCCAAGTGGAAAAGAGGCAAAGCCATATCTCAGTGTCTTTTATTCATATAAATATGAGCTTCTTGCTTAAGTTTATTTATGAAATTTCAGGGTATGTCATGGAATTTAAAGGAGAAAATGCACCTGCAGTTGTTAAAATGCTACCTGATACAGAATCCTTACCAATCTTCCTTGGGTATTTTTCCCAATCCAGTGAATTGAAATCCACCACCTGCTTAACAGTAACTCAGACTCTTTTGCGATTCCCAACATGCTCTGAAGCCATGGTACATTCGTCTAATTCTCTATTATGCTTCCTACTTGTACATTCATTCACATCTTTTGTTGTGTTATTTTTCTCTAGTGATGTGAGTAACTGTCAGTTTACCTCAGATGAGCATCAGTGAAAGACTGAAGAGGATTACATCTAAGTCTGGCTTAGTAAATGTGTTATGTGGAATACTTATAAGAGTATGGCTTGGGTTTTATAGCAGTAAGGGTGAATTAAAGTGTAACTTTATGAAAAACACCTGTTCCAGTATGGATGACAACTCATGAAAGCCTACATTCCTACAGCTCCATGTGTAAGTTGCAGGCGGCTCCACTGGTCAAGAATTCTCTCCTCCCCAATATTTGCTGAATTTATTGAATTATGCTGACTTTGAGAAGTAACCATGGGAATCCTTTAATATTTGAAGGTTCCCAAGTCCTGTGAATTTGTGTTTCATTTACCACCTGCATCTTCAGCACCAACCCCTCAGGACACAATGATTCAATTCTGAGTAATTGGTTTTATAATATATTCAAATGTTTTCATCATTCTAACCATTTTAAAGAGAACTTAGCAATTCCATTTCACTAATTTTATTACATATTCATATAATATGATCCTGCTTGCTTTAAGAACACATCTCATGCTGATTTTTAAAATATCTACTGACTTCTTCCCTCATTCTTAAACAACTTTTGCCATTAAACACAGTAAGTTTTGGAGAAAAAAAAACTCTGACAAAACAATTTCTTACCTAAAATTCTTTAACACCTTTATATAAAATAAGATCAAATACTAAGTCTTTAGTATTCCATTTTCATAAATGGAACTAGTCTCTATTCTGAAAGTTTATCTTCTGTCTTACTTCACCTAGATTCCCATGGTAATTCAAATATAAGTATTTGAAGATGAAAAATTTTGTATGGTGCTCTAATGACCAATTCCAACTCACATATCAGTTTGTGTTTGAGAAGCATTGCTGGCCATATTCACTGGACCATGTTTTGAAGGCTAAGTGATAGTCTTATGTGCTTTCAGTTTCCAATGACTTGTTTCTTTAAAGAATTCATTATAGTACATTCTGTTGAACATACTCTTCTCTGGCTATTCCTCAGTTGCTCAGCTTTAAAAGTTATTTTGTGTCTTTCTTTTACCTACCCAAATATTTTTTTCTAATTGTATCGGGATAAAATCATTTGAGAAAAAAAAATTGCTGAGAACTGTGAAATGAAAATATACACAAATTTTTCACAGTTGTATCTTGGCATTCAAGGGATTGCCTGTAAAACTCTTATAGATACTAGAAGCCATGGATGAGCAAAGCCCTTGTACAAACTAGGGAAGTGTTTGCATAATATCTATATATAGCTGAAGTATTTTAAAACATTTCAATATAAATTAAAATTTGTGACACATACACTCACATGCACAAATACTCACTCACACAGTCACCCCACATATGATCTCACTTTTACATTGAAATTGCCTTCTTCCTGAGCTTGAACTCCTAAGACTGTCACTGTAAAAGATAAAGTAACCCATGGGTCTGAATCATTGATGGTAGGAGGAAGTTGGTCAGCCAATCAGTTGCTCAAAAGAATGGAACAATACTGAGTCAATCAGCCATACTTTGTATATTAACAGGACACAAATGTGGTGATATTTTGTTTGTCCACCTCAATAAAGCTTATCTGAAGATCAGAGGAAAAATCCAGCCATTATATTAGACATAGAAGTCAGAAAATGGTAGCACACGCCTTTAATCCTAGAATTTAGGAGGCAGAGATCCATCGAGATCTCTGTGAGTTCAAGGCCACACTGGGAACAGAGCCAGGCATGGTGGCACACACCTTTAATCCCAGCACTAACCATGGAGGTCTGGAGGGCTGTACAGACAGACAGGAAGTGACAGAGCTGGGCAGAAAGAGGAAGTGATATATAGCTGGGTGGAAAGAGAAAGTAAAATGGCAACAACAGAAAGGCATATAGGCGTGGGCATACAGGGATTAGTTCTCTTTTTGGCTGAGGATTTCTAGCAGTAAGAATGTGACTGGCTTCTTTCTGCTTCCCTGATCTTTTCGTTTTTACCCCAGTATCTGGCTCTGGGTTTTTTATTTAGTAAAACTATTTAGAAATTTGTCTTACACACAAAAACATGAATAAGCAAAGCAAGAATAAGTCAGACTGGTTTTGATCAAGATCACACATAGCTTATTAAAGAATTTTGAGTCAAGAAAGCGTGAGTTAGGAGCTCGCGGCCGGGTCTTCCGGGGGCGGAGACTCAACTGCCAGAGCGGGGGTGGGGGTGGGGGGGTCAACGGCCGGCTTCCAGCTGCAGGGCAGGCCGAGCGCCCAGGTCCCCACCCCGGCTGTCCCCGGGGCCATGGTGCAGCCGAGACTCTAGACGACCCCAGGCAAGGCGCCGAGCCACCACGGCGGCACGGGTGCATGCCGGTTGACCGACTAGGATGCAGCCCGCACCTGCGAGCATCCCGAGCGGCCGCCGCTGCGGCAGCCGCAACCACAGCGCGACCCGAGTACGCGGCGCCAGCGGCTGGTAAATTTTTCTCTATAGAGAGCCAGAAGAGAAAACAACCATAGAAGAGAAAGTGCCAAAATCTCGGTTTGGTTCGTTTTCTTGGCTGTCGTAAGCTAATTTGTTTATGAAAATGCCCAGCGTGTGTAATCTGAACTGGAGGCGATGGATCCGACCCCTGATCATACTTACTTACATAGTTGGCATCCTGATATTGGTTCCCTTGTGTATTTGGGAACGTCACAAACTGAAGGTAAGAGGGTCCAGCACCTCTACCCTTTCTTACGCTGTTTGGCAGAATCCCTTTGTCAGCCTTTAATTCTTGAGGGTCAGAAAAACATTTCATCTCTGAACATTAAACAGATCCGTCTGATTTCACTTTGCCGCTACAAGTGGAGGTGGGACCAGGTGGAGAAAAATAGTTAATGTTGCTGCTTAAAATGCTTCGCTGGTACCCACCAGTTCCCGGAAAACTATTCTTGAAATCACATCTGCTGTGCAGATATTGGGCTTGACCAGATCAGATAAACTGCCTTGAAAGCTCCGTTCTGGATTTTATAAGCTTTTAGCCTGCTTCCTGGAACGAAAGGATTCCCGTTGTTTGACTTTGCTAATTATTTTTACGTTTTAAGTTCCATCTTTTGTTTCTTTAATGAGATAAAGTCTCATGTAGACCAGGCTGTTTTGGGACTTGCTTTGTAGCCTAGGATGGTCCTCCAATGTCCACATTCTCAGGGCTTCTGTTTATTCAATGCTGGAGATGGAACCCAGGGCTTGAGCATTTGAGGAAAGCAAGCATTCTACCAACTGAGCCATGTTCGCAGATGTCATAATTGAATTCTCAGAAAAGCAGGAGCCCCCTGGCTAATAAATTTATATTGTCTTAAAGGGACAACAATAAGAGACTATCCGAAAAAAATAAATAAATGTTTTCCTGAAGACCTGGAGCATTCTGAACACACAGGTCTGCTTTCCTCATCCTCATAAGATGCAGTTTCTGCAGGTTCAAAGCCATCCTCACACCTGGGCCGATATCAGGCCTTTGCACACACGATTACTTCACAGAATGCAGCTGCTGCATCCAAGTCATGTGAAGACATTATGATTGATGTCCCAGAAGAACAGGAACCTCCTGATACAGGCCAACATCAAGACTTGGAAGACACTGTTGCTTCATAGGATACACTTTCTGAGGCCAAGCTTTGTGAAGATGTCATGACTGATATCCCAGAAGAGCAGAAGGAGCCCCTAACCCATCAACGAATTCTTAAAGGTTCCACAATCCTCTTTGTGTGTAGGCTCAAGATCTGGACAGTTCAAAATAATTTAGAAATATTTTACTGAGGGAATGCAAAAGAGATGTAAATCTTGGCTGGTGATGTTTTTAAGTGGAAAAAATGTTTAAAAATGAATATAATCCGGAGTATATTTTAAAAAATAATTGACACCCTGAGTAACTTTGATAATGTTAGTTTGAAAAACTAGATTTAAGGGCTGGAGAGGTGGCTCAGAGGTTAAGAGCACTGGCTGCTCTTCCAGAGGTCATGAGTTCAATTCCCAGCAACCACATGGTGGCTCACAACCATCTGTAATGAGATCTGGTGCCCTCTTCTGGTGTTCAGGTACACAAGCAAGCAGAACACTGTGTATAGGTAATATATATATATATAAAAAGAAAAAAACTAGATTTAAAGCCAAAGATGTTGGATATTTTTGTGGCTGTTGTAGGATTTCATAGTCTGCATTGAAATGTTCCTTGTGGCCATTGCCCATCATCATTCATTCTCCTATAAACCCTATGTGCGAGAGGCAGAGAGGAAGGCTCTTGCTTTGGCTTTTT